>JARPRH010000656.1:926180-938946 GCA_031763665.1 Calameuta haemorrhoidalis
GCAGAGTCCGACCACGAGGCTCTAAGTAGCAAACCCTTGCGTTGGAAGTATGCCGCGACTGCTTCACGAAAACTCGTGAATCCTGGTTATTGCTGGCGCATAGATACCGACGGTGAAGGCACCTGTGAGTATAGGGCAAAAGTTTGTTGATTTTTCAATTGCGCGAATGCGATAGGTCAGTGTTTCAGAAAAGGGCGATATCGCCCCCTTGGAATTTTTTATCTGAAAAAACGGGGCGGTAATTAAATTTAGGAAAATATTCGATAAACAGTGAGTAATAGGTACGATGCCATGTGTGGAATTGCAAATTATGTTAATTATGCATACGGTAATTGGTGGTATGACGCGTTGGAATATTTCGAAAGTTTCTAGTTGGATCTGTAAAATTAAAAAAAAATTCTTTTCATTAGTCGTATTGACGTTTCGCGTTAAATGTTTGCCGGAAGTTATTGCTTGCCAGCGACATTTGGAACACTTGATACGAGGTCAACTAGAAGTAAAATTTATATAGTCAGCGTGACATTAACCTGTGTGATTTTCTGAGCGTAATTGTCACATGTAAAAATTTTATAATCGCTCGTGATCTTCCGACCTCCAGATGTAAAGACGCATAAAAATTTTATAGGATTTGTAGAAGTTAATATCCATGGATGTCGCACGTAATGCATTTGAAGCTGTGTATATAGTCCGTACTCGTTATAGCCCCCATAGTCTATATATAATGGTTAATCGAGTGTATCCTGTACTAAAGAAGTACTCTGCAACGTGGCATTACATACACTGTATCGTCAGTATGCATCCGAACCTGCGATTCTCGAAAGCATTGACTTACGCTTATTGTCGAAATATGCGTAGCCTATTGTTCAATTATTAGGTTAGCGCAGGAATAATTGCACAAGGTGGTACACAATGGCAAGAATTACATAAGTCGTAATTTATGTAATGGTTTATCATCCGGAAAATCAATTATTTAGAATGGTCACGAATACAAGGTTGGAATATACTATAAATAGTTACGTAATCTTTATTTACAGTCCTTACTGGAGGTCCTCTCATGGACGATGTCTACAAGCTGGAACAATATCATTGTCACTGGGGATGCAGTGACTCCAGAGGTTCCGAGCATACAGTGGACGGTGAAGCATTCGCAGGCGAGGTTAGTAATCGATGTTAGATATTTTATGGCAATTTTTTTTTCGCGAATAAACAACATTTTTATGAATTTTCGTCCAGACACAACAATCAGGATGCTCGCGATAATTGTTTTTGATTAATCGAAAAGTCATATACGGATCATATTTCATGAGTGGTTATAAGTACTTTCTTTAATTTCATACCCGGGTTTAATGAGTTGACTAATCATTTATATTATACGTATATTTGATATGTAAGCGTATATAATTTATTTCACGAGCAGTCAGCCGATCGTTTCGTTGTCTCAGCTGACGTTATAATAAATCGCAATCATATTCGTAATATTTTATTTGACAATTAAGTTAGCCTGAAATTAGCACTTTTACACTGTGCTAAGTGCATCTTCAGCGTCAGACTCTATTGCGATCCAACGTGTCTGCGTACCTCCAGCATTAAACCCTATTGTAATGGTCTAGTCGCGAAACCAGATGCGCTCGTGTTCTCTTATAGGACTTTTAAACTGCGTTGTCTCTGCTGTGACGATTAATGGCTCGTTTCGCACAGCTGCGAACAATGTGGTAGTTCAGTCACGTGAAGCATGAATCATGTGACGATTGTTTAAGCGATGATCTCTCCTCCTGTTCCAAAGCGGTAGGACGTAACCAGTCGGAAGATAAAAGAGCTCGAGTCTTACGTTGGCTTTGCAGCTCACCGAAATTCCTTGGGCTCTACGTGAAATTCAAACAATTCACAGACGCCCACGGTCTTCCCTCTGTATTTAACGTTCGCTTATGCTCAACGTTATTAATATATACAAGGTGTTACTTTGCGGCTTTTCCATTTATAAACTCTTCCTTTTAGCACTATTATGGGTAGCCTCAAGGCTGTATCGCACGGGTTGGCTTGAAATTTCGCGATTGTTCGATGACCATATTGGAACAGACATTCTCATTGCTAAAGTAAACAATAAGAATGTTACAGACTCGGAACATTATTAGCTGGATTGGTAAGAGGAGGTGGGTGGGGAGGGAAATGTGAATCGTATGAAACACGTGTAATCCGGTTTTTACCAGTTTCGGTATGACATACCTATAGCTTGTAAGGATTGGCATTAAAGAATTATCAAGATTTACTTATTGTCTGTTTTTTAAGAATGCCTATCGCGAAAGACGTGTCAATCTAGAGACGACGAATACTTCACACTCTGTCAAGTTTGGCAAATAGATAAAGACAAGAGATTTAGTATCCGCTCAAATTCAGTTCGAACTGGATATTAATTAGGAACGGTTTAAGCAATTAAGATGCCTATTAACGAGTCAATTGGCAATCGTCAAAGGCTTTTTCCTTCCTACGTCATCACTCGCATGTATCGAATAGTTTGTTGATTTCATGGAGTTTTCCTGTATTGTTTCCTATAAATTCTTCATTAATCGTCATTATCCGTAATTCTGCAGAATTAATAAATATCACGAAGCTCGAATAATTTCACAAGTTATTTATGAGTTTCTTAGTATCCCGAGATGATACCGATCGAATGTACTGCGCTCTCTTTCCTGCTCGTATAAAGCGTACACGATACTATGGCAATCAATGAAATGTTAGACTTTCAATCGGAGAATGTATTATCGAACGAATAGAAATCAGCGCGAAACGCGTAATATCGATCAATAGGATGTCGATGACGGTTTAATTGTTTCGCACGACAAAAAAAAAAGGTTTTCTCATGGCTCACGGTGTAGATCCTTATAAACTGAATTCAATAGCAAGCGGAATAACTTTAATGATTGTATCTATATAAAACAGTTTTAAAATGTTCCCGTCGATTTTCTGATTTCAGTTGCATCTGGTACATTGGAACACCAGCAAGTACAAGACTTTCGCCGAAGCTGCAAAGGCATCCGATGGATTAGCTGTACTGGGAGTATTCCTCAAAGTAAGTGAAATTCCATACGTAACTTCAGATTGGTCAGCTGTTACCAAACTGAATGGCGTGTATCGAGTGAACTTGAGAAAATTGTAAATACATGTCAACGGAATGTCAGCAGTTTCTTATATGGATGCAATTTACTCAGCGGCTGCTCGTCTATGCTTTTACATAAGTTCTAAGCCCTAAGCAGAATCCTCAAGAGTGAGTTCGATCAGCTGATTGACGATTGCGTAAACTACGATGACGCAATACGTGAATATGGATTGTCATTGAAAATTATCTGTATTACCTATGTGCATCGATCAATGTTCAATCTCGAAAAAAGTATGTAACATTAACGATTTCAAAGTTAGTCTCATATCCTGAAACGGCAACGCTTTTTCTTGCATTCGTTAAATTTTCTATCGATCAAAAGAAAAGAATTTCTTTTTTTGCCGGAAGTGTCTGCGACACTGTTGAGAAATACAGAAGGGTAACTCGCGTAACACGATAAACGGAAACCGTTCGTTCCAGTTGCGCTTAGGATGATCGAAGTATCATTAATTATCAGTGACATAAAAAGTGCCGTCGCGCGATGGTAGATTATTACGAAATTACTTTTGGTCACTGTGATATACTTTTTCGTTGGATTTCTCGTATTTCTCGTGCGATTTATTATCCCCACTTTTCTCGATAAAACCAGCATTCTCATCGTAAAGACCAATTTCGCGCACGTGGTTGCGTCGTTCTTTATACGTTTTTGTCACGTGGCTCCGCATAGCCGACTATCGTCCACTCGCAACGATCTTTGCATGATTCATCCACAACAATGGCAGGCCTTGACCACTCGCGAAACTCGAAAACAAATCTAACCGTCGAGGTATACCGAATCGATTGTCAATGCTCCGTTTCGTAGGATCCGTGACATTTACTGCCAGTGATTTTCTCGTGCTCGTTTATGTCAATGTTTCACGACTCGAGCGATTACTTTAACCGTAGGAGATCAATCGGAATTCAATTCCTTGCTCGACAATACAGAAACATAATTAACCAGAACGCATTCGATCGATTAGCTCCGGTTGCCTCAGGGTCAAAATGCACCGGCATTATGCACCAGGTTATAAATGTACTGAAATCCTTCCTTAATCGAATCTCAATTCTGAAAACAGGAAACGCCTGAAAGTAACGCCAATGTTTCCTGTGTTATTAGACTTTAAGTACACCGTGATTTAGCCGAGTAGGCGCAAACATTTGTAACGGTATAAAACGTCACGTACTTTATACCGGTACACGAGTACATACATTTCTAAAAGTACAACTATTCAGACTGGGTATTACAGCTTGCACGGTGCTTATATATCTTGTTCGTGAAATACAAACGAAAACAAGCGTGAAGCTTTGTAATATAGGGAAACAAACATTGACTGAGATTTGATTCTGTAAACGAGGTGCCATTTTGTGTCTGATCGCCTAACGAAATGTTCTTATTGATTTCTTATGATCTCGTTATTGGGTGCCAATCTTTGATTAGGATTTTATGAATGATATTTTATGACTTTTTTTTAAAACAAAATTCCAACTTTTTTTCAGGTGGGCAAAACCCACGAGGAGATGGATAAGATCGCACGATTGTTGCCATACGTCTCTCATAAGGACGAGGTGGTTGATATCGTGGAGAACATCGATCCCAGCAAGCTTCTTCCTGGTGAGTCCGATATTTCATTATTTACCACACGTGTCTTCTTATAGTCTCTTTCCTTGTACCTTGACTACGCTTTGACGATTAACAAAACATAGTAACTCTTCGGCGTTTTAATTTTAATGATGCTTGAGTTTGTGAGTTGCTCCGATAATTTACAACACTAATCGCCAGCTTGTAACATTTTAAGCATGATCCTTATTGAATGTTGGTATTAATGTTGTGGCTAATAAAATCTATTGATATCTCAAGTACCTACTCCAGTGCCAAAGATATCTCGATGGATGCTCGACCAAAGAAACAAATAGAGTCAAAATTTATCCTTGTCAAATCACGTGGTATTTTCCACTTGATTTGCATCGATGCTTTTCTCTCTCTCTATATATATATATATTTTTTTGTGTAAATCACTAAAGATACCGATACTATCCGAACCCACGTATACTTCTCCCATGGATTAAAAGTATCTTTGGGTATTTGTTAATAAAAAATTTTTAATAATTTTTTTCTCTCTGCTAATTGATTAAAAATATTTTTCATTCAATCACATTTGTCTTTCTTTCCTTTCTTTTTGTATGTGCGTGGGTACGTATCGTTTGAACTTAAGCTCTACTATAACTGTATATGCTACTAATTAAATAAGCAAAAGTACTAACCCATTTGTCGTGTGTGCGTGTTTTGCCATATTGTTTGAAACAACAGTACGCGGAGGACGTGCCGGGACGCAAAGATGCGTGAATCCATGCATGCGTTGGGCCGACCGAATCATACGTCCTGAACACAAGGGAGACTACCAAGGTTGGTATTACCTTGGGACCAAATTTTCGTAAAGATCACTGATACGAGAATCACAGGATCCTAATGAATCTCTGTCATTTCTATACGGGAAATAACGTTGTCGTCGCCTTCGCAGAATGGTGCTTTCAGGTATCAACGATATAATGGCGCTTCGTGCGATACTTACTATACCAGTAATCAGTATAGAAGCTTGCTTTGCTAGGGATATATATATATGTATACGCTACGTATAAAGCTCGTCCGCGCAGTAGAGCATTTATACGAATTGCTAGCTGTCATTAAAAAATTACGTATACGCAACGAACAATCTCAGATGCTTATACAATAACAGACACATCCTGCTGTACGCGGTACGAAAAAGATTAAAACTAGTTTCACAAAGAATTATATTCGCTTCGCGATATTATTGAAATTTGTCGACGTAAAGCGAGCGTCGCGACGGCTTTTTAAATTTTAACTCCGAGATCTCGTTGGACCTCGAAAAATGATTGACTCGATCGTATTATACCCTGTCAACTGTGTACACTTTCTATTGACTCGTGAGCTCCGGTTCTTTGATTATCGAATTTGCGATAAAACCCGTGTTAATCGAGCATGTCAATATTGTCGATCGAGTTCGCACGAGCCTCTTAATCCATATGCAAACCTATTCATTCTAAAATTTATTTTCAATCTATATACGAGGTTAACAGTCTTTTTCTCCCCATTAATGATTCGACAGACGACAACGGCTACTGGACGTACTTGGGCTCGCTTACGACTCCGCCGTGCAACGAGAGCGTCACCTGGATCCTGTTCAAGAAGTACATCGAGGTGTCTCATCATCAGCTGAACATCTTTCGCAATCTCCGCAAGTTTCCACGGGGCGCTGAATGTCCCTGCCACGAAAATCATGGCGCGGTAAGATGTACTCTTTTTTGTTTTTCCTTTTAATCCTTGACACGCGTCATCATCGCTATGCGCTATTACGTCATATCGTTATCCTTTCGCTGCCACGCGCTTCACAGACAATGCACGGGTTACCTTTACCTCATTTTTGTCCTCGTGATCTTGTTCGCCACTTTTTTTTTCCACCGTCGATCGTCAATCAGTTGGTTCCGGAATTCTTTACCAGCTCCACCAGCTTCATTATGTTTCATATGCATGTCTGAAAATCGGGACACAAGAACGCTCGCAGCGCCAGCAGTACATTTTCGAACGTTGCCTAGTATTTGTAAAATACACGCTAAATTTACTTCGACCCGGAGGCAATGCTCCGGGTCTACCCACCTGTGCACGTATCTCGTGACTCTGCAAACTAGCACGGGTTTTTGTTTAATACCTTGTACTATTTTTTTTCTTACTGTCTCGTTACAGGTGATCAACAACTTTCGACCACCGCTACCGCTGGGAAATCGCGTGTTGCGCGAATGCGGAAGCTTCTAAGTTCGAACGACATCCGACGAAGATGATGGAGAGAAGAGGTTCGATGACAGCCATTGCGTTTTTGCCGGCCATTCCGGGGGGAATGGGGAGGGGGAGGGGCGGGGGGGGGGGATAGGGAAGCAAGATTGGATATCAAGAAAAATTTAGATCTTATCTTATACTTCTACGTTTACGCTATCTGCTCGATTGTTGAACGTGCCTTATGTATACTTATTTCGGTACAATATTGATCTACCACCTGCTTGTAATATCTCTGTTTACGTTGCATTAGAATCTGGATTGTCCCACGCATGTGACGATCGAACGATTCGTGATTATCAGTTTGTGGATTAATATGTTAATCGTTTACTCATCAAAGATCTAAACCGTCCAGACACACGTTTCCTTAACGCAAGTGATAACGTTAGAGATGAAAGATATAATGTGCTTCGGATTGTTTTTCCTGCACACGTGACATGCAGATAGGTATCGGATAATCGAGATTCTATCGTTTCGAGGATAAACTAATAAGCTGAAATTTTTTTAATTCACTCCATTTTTGGCAGTGTCATGAACACTTTTAACGAATTTTCGAACAAAGTAGAAGCATATACTCGGTGCGATCGATGTGGGAGACGTAAATGATTTAATTTTTGACACGTGTATCCCATACGTCGTGCGTTCTATGTGTATCCGATGACGTAAGAAGAAATTCAGTTTTACAACATGCTTGTTTCACTGTACGACTGGGAATCGTCATTCCCACGAACGGGAGTCAAGATGACATTTATGTGGTGCTCTGCATCGTCAATTCAGATCTGTTGCGTTGGAGGTTGGTACACTAATTTGTTATGCTAGTTGGTAATTCTTAATTGGTTTATTTATTTTTTTTTCTTACACGAAATGAGAACGCACGACGTACTGTAAATATACACACGAGGTCGTCATATTCCGTACGAGTTCGTACATCCTCTCAGATCTGATAGGCTGAAATGGTGCCTACGCGTTTTAAGAAGTCTGCAATACGAAAAATGTAACAGTAGCGGGTAAAGGAAAAAAAGTGAAAGAAATGAGTTTAAGTTGGAATTTAGAATGTTTTTTTCTGGAAATTGTTAATCAAAGATTTTATAAATTCTTTAACGGCACGCGCGAGCCAAACGAGGATTTTCGAGTCGAATTTACAGCGGCACTTTGACAGACACTATTTTTAGTCGCCGTGCGCGTACGAGGTATAACTTTAAAAAATGTCTCTTGACTTTTCATCGAAAAGTGCCCTCGTCGTAGGGGGTGGATAAAAAAAATCATCGTTTAATACTAACCGAGGTATATAATGTTTGATGTAAAAAAAATATATATTATATATATGCAGTATACAATATAGGTGTTTGTTCGTATTTATAAAGTGGCGAGTCAATCGATGTCTGAAAATTTAAGCGAACGTGCTAATTATTCTTTCTCATGACTTAAAGCGCAAATGAACGATCGACAGGATTTTTGCGCGAAGAATTCCTTCTTTTTTTCAGACACCGTTTTCTCGCGTCATGTTATATCTCATAACAAGTTGACGTTATTATATAGGTATCATCGTGCACCCTTATTACTATTTTCGATCTATTTAAATCATGTATCATTCTCAATGAAATTCCGTTACCTCGGAGTTCGCATGATCCAGCCTCGATAACGCTTTCGCGAAACCGAGACGGATAATGCGAATTGCGCGTACATATATATACATACGCATATGTGTAGAATATATATTTATGTATTATGTACTTTGTCGCGTATATATTTCCATATACACGCATATATATTAACAAATATGTAAACATCAATACACGTAATAGCAACGACTTGGCTTTTTTAGAATTACAACGATCTTCTCGAATTTATATGCAGAAATTGCAAATGTTGAACGATATACCAGCGCAGTTGCGATTCGAATTTTCAGGGACATCGTGTAGCGCGGATAGGCATCAAAATTTGATGCGCGAATAAATTACGTAAGCCCTCACATAGTTACAGGTACACATTATACTAGAATATTAATGTTTTGCATATTGCAACATGGTTAATTTTTCTAGAAAATATTTCGATGCGCTCTCATGTACGAGAACATTTACGTGTAGATTTATTATTTAATTAAAAGAATATATATATATATATATTTCACTTTTCGTGTAGAGGACACTTACAATTAGATACAGCTACTGCTAGGCGTTCTTTCCTATTAATTTTTTTTCCCGTAAAAGCGACTTTCTTGAGTGCGAAGAAAGAAAACTGAATTTAAGAACGCGGCGTGCGACTGCGCATTCTAAAACTGAAAACCTATACAGTGCGTACTTTATAGAATAGAAGACTGTGGCTCGGCTGACAATTAGAGCCGACCGTGATAGAGAATATAAATAAATGACCCCCAGAAATGATGATGGTCATGAAAAATTTTCTTTAATTATTTTTTTATTCTTATTTGTATAAAAAAAATGTGCGAGAAAAGTACATGATTCCCAAAATCAGTGCCCCATATTGAGTGTACTTGTTAACACTTTTTAAAGGAGCTTCAGTATTTACAAAGAATCTGGTCTCTGACTTCGATGCTCATGGCCACCAGACCGAACCAAGGACGCGCAAAGGAAACCAACGACCAAGAGAAAACATGATCGTAACACGATACGAGCAAAGATTCCGCTACTGGCTTGAGTTCCTTGAAAAGAGCCGCCTCGGTTACTTCCCCCTGTGTTTGGTTTTAATAAAAGTTACGAGAGAGATTCGAGAGACGTATTCGGCGATGCAGATACGGAACTGTCAGAATGTAAAATTTATAAGGACTTGTGGTATGGTATTATTAACGCTCAGAAAATGTGGCGCATGGGCGTGAAAATAATTAAGTAACGACGGGCCACTCTTCGCGTCTACGAAGTCACGTGTGGATATTTTGAGCGTCATTAAGAAAGTCGACAGGCACGTCATTACAATCACACGTATGATATACATACGTTCCCACGCGACTGAGCCAAAGCGCGTTGTTATTGCCCGGACTCAGTATCTTTGATTTCCAGTTTGAACCGGTCTTCTTGACTCACCAATACACCTTTGTTACCTCGAGGTTACTCCACCTTCGTAAGTATTTCGAAACCTTTCACCTTAAGCTGCGTTCACAGCGCACGATAACCTGCTAAGGAAGCGAGCACTTATCGATACTTGGAATAACTTGTGAAGAATATCACTAGAATTTCAATCTGCTGATTGTATATACAAAGCAAGAGCAAGATGAGATCAGCGCAGTATTTTTTTTTTATTTCCATCAACTCCACGTCCCTTGCAACGAGGGCATAGAAATTACATTGACCATAGGATGTGCACACCAGCAGCATACAATTGACACCAATTACCGATGATAACGCACGTAATATGCATAACTGAAGAACGGGAGGACTGTGCGCCACTTGAAAACGATTAGCGATACTCACTACTATTGTATTATCTTCGATGCGATACATTATATGTGTCGAATGATAAACAATTAATAACTGGATCATTATAAATATCTAATTCATCATTATTGTCCTTTGTCATCGATATCCCTTTATTAACATAGGGAACGTAGATCGAAGAGGTTGGTATTGTGCCGGACCGTGAAACAAACCACTTTTTCATACAATGGATACGACGGCCGCTATACAGTAATTTTCCGCTGTCATTTCTGAGTAACCTGTCGTTACGAAAAAGGAAAGGTACGAACGTAAATACGATTGGGCAGGAGTGGCGCAGGCACGAGTCTCAACATACTTCAAGCGTCATCCGAGTTGTACGCACGTGCGAAGTCGGCTGACGGTAGGCAAGAATTTTTAGACACTCTTACGTGAGATACAGGACGCGTCAAAAGTAATAGTAGTTTCTTCTTTCGGTTTCTTTTTCAATGCTGATTCGTTATTGTTAAAGAGCCAATCAAATTATGAACGAAATATATATTGTCCTATGGGAATCGTCGTGACAAATTACATCCTTCGTCGTGATCGTTGAGGATAATCAACTAGAGCTTTGATGACATGTGTTGTTTGGTTATGTTTCAAATGGTATTTTACGAATAGTTATGGGCTATATCCAGTGTACGACGTAAAAGTTTAGGACCACGCCTCTTTTTTTGTGGCAGTGATCCAAGTAGAGGAATTTAAAAATATTCAGAATGACGATTATCGGCGTTAATATAGTATTTTTAAAAAAAGGATCGAACATTTAGTCACATGATTTTATGCACGCGACTCTGCCACGTTTACGTCTTGTGGCTATCTTCTTCATATCTAAATATCAGAATGTTTATCGACTTTTATGGAGAAATTTGATAAAATATCGTTATGAGATAATAGGATAAGCACTTATCTTCCCTACTTGAGGTGCAGATATTTAATGCATGCTTCGAGATCTTTGTCAAGTATGCTTATTATTTATTAGTAGAAGAGTGATTTCGTTTGATATTCGTCTGCATTTCATAGTGTAATCTATAGAAAAGAATATTGGATTGTATTGTCGGTACTATATGTATCTAATAATTACTAAATTTTACACAGTTATATATATACATATAGTTAGTTATAAGATTTACACTTCTATTCTTATATCTGGAATATAGTCGGGACGAGTTATGTTGACTTATAACTCTTGATGGTGTTAAAGCATTACGTAATTTTAATGTTGGCTAATGATTTTTTTTCCGCATTCCTCTGGTTCTGGTCGGTTGTGAATTATCTTAAGGAACATAATGAGTACTTAATACTGGCACAATGGACGTAATTCTTATACGTTGGTTTTATGTTTATTGTTGGAAAAGTCTTTGTCATTGCTGAATAGCATTTTTAATTCTAACATTTGTTTTTAAAAAAATATTTGTATTCTATATCACTGAATGATTTTCGCAGCAGTTTGATAAATTTATATTTATCTTGTGTTGAATTGTAATATCCTTTTCTTATCATATCTAATCATAGTAACACCATCTCGTAGATTTTCATTCAAAACCAAAAGTTATCATACTCTGATAAAGTAGGAATTAGTTCTAATACCAGCCGGTTCTGGACACTCGACCAATAGAAAATGTAAGTATGGTTCGACGGCCTTCCGCCCAGGTGGCGCGTCGACGCCAAAATAATATTGGGTTCAAGAAAATCGGCCCACAGGAATCCCCGAATAAAATACGTTCCGCTTAACAATTTCGGTTTCGGTTGTCCACTGTAACAACTTCAGATTTCCGTTATGATCTTAGATATAACATTTATAAAATTTCGGTTATCCATTTCGGCTTCAGTTACGGTTACGGTCTCTGATTTCTACCGAAAGAGACACTTTAAAAGAACCAATTTATTTCTCGTATTTTTAATATTGTTTTACTAATATGCAGGATTATTCGTGCTAAATGCACCATCTGAAGTTATCCTGTCTATTTGATTTCTATCGTAGAACCATCTGAAGATGGTTCACGTTTGTCATGACTAAAAATCTGTGAGAAAGTCATGAGACTTGAAAACAAGCCTCCATTTATTGAAATTGAATGACAGTCAGTTTAATTAGAGAATGGAAACTTGGTTTTACAAGAAGAATACAAAATGTATATTAAACGTTTAATAAATACAAGAAAAAAGACCATAATTGGATAACACGTTTTATAATAATATACAATTGAGAGGCGCGTGTTCTGCAATTTAGATTATTCTCTTGTTCTCTATTTCTGCTCTCCTTTTAAAGACTCGTTTCAAGCGACGAGTGCGTCTGTCTTTTATTACTTGAGCAAATAGCGTTTACGAATTCCCAGCGGCACGGTGCTACCGTTTATC
>JARPRH010000656.1:1017969-1030444 GCA_031763665.1 Calameuta haemorrhoidalis
CAATCCAGTCGATTCTAAGCTTCCTGATTTCATGATAATGCCTTCCTCCAATTTTCTCGAAACTCCTGGACTTTGATTTCGTACAACCTTACGTACGAGCTCGATCGATCGCAAAGGCTTACCGGTTCCATCGCACTTATTGCTCGAAGAAGATTCTCCGGTTACTTTGGACTTTCGAAACCTAGTAATTTCCGATACGTCGCGCGACTTTATAGGACTGTCTATGTTATCGAGCGTCTGCTTAGCTGAACTTTCACCCCTGGTCTTTATGTCCTCATTACGCTCAGAATGTGGTATCAAACTTTTTGGCTTGGAGGATGGTTTAGATTTACCCGGAGATTTTGAGATCACTTTTTTGTCTTTAGCGACTGATCCACTTTGCTTGAGATTTATTGTATCCTCCTTTGTGCTATCTCTGCACAATCTACGCACAGGAGAGGTTGGGCGTATCTCAATATTTTCATTGACATTGCTTCGTTCTCGGGGGGATAAAGCAGCAATAGATTTTTTATTTTTCGAATTACGTTCAATCTCCAGCTCTACGGACGATTCGCGAGATTTTTTCACTTCGCTGCCTTTTTGCGTTTCTGTGCCGTTCATTGTTTTATTGATTATTGATCGAGTCGAGTCAGCGTCTAGCGAAAAGCTTAGATTACATTCAGACTCCAATTGCGTCATGGTATCTTTCGAAATTTTCTCAGTAGAACATACCGGGCTCTTTTTTGAATTTTTTTTTGGAATTTCTATCGGCACCGATTTACGCTCTTCCACACTTGGACTTCTCGTTTTTTTTATGCTTGCCTTAGATCCTGACGTTTCTTCGATCTCTAAAAGTTGCCTTTCACGTCCCAGTGACTGATGAGTCTTGACTTCGATGTCCACATGTGTGATAAAACCTTTAGATCTCCTACCATCGGACATCACGTCTTTTTTTTCCTTAATTCTTTCAATTCGCACATCGTCCGCAATTTCTTTGGGATCATGGCCACTTCCCACGTGCTTTAGCTTCTTTTGGCTAAATCGAGGAGTCCCACGCGATTGATCCAGGTTCTGGTCTTGTCTCGAATCGCAGATCTTGTTCGATACTACAAATTTATCGATATCTCGCTCTCTAGTATCAATCTCTATAGAATCTCTCTCTTTAGTAACAGATTCTACTGGCGTAATATCCTCTTTATGATACCTGATCTGTTTGCGCGAATCCCTTCCAATTTTTTCCTTCGTTTCGCCAGATATCAAGGTTTTACGTAATTCTGTTTTTTCTTTCGGTGATATAGATTTTTCCAATTTTTTTGTCAAATCTTTCAAAGCTGTTTTTTCAATGGTATCCGATTTTTTTTCTATGCTTTGACTTCCTATAACCTTCTTAACCAGCTCAGCAGAACGCACCATTATATCAGATTTGAGATCCTTAGATCGTTCCACGGAATCACGACGTCCTGTATTGGTTTTCACACGTGTAATAGAATCATTAGAAACTCGACGTTTCGTAGGCTCTGGCGTAGTACCTCTTCCAGATGAGGATTTTTCTATACGCGTATAAGATTTATCAACCGCCTGAACAGTCCTGCTCTTAGATAAGGATTTAGTAGTATCCCGACTGGATTCCCTCGAAATATTTTTCGAAATTGCTCCAACAACTTCCGGACTACTGCTAATTATTTTCGATTTGACGTTCTTCGCCGTATCAACCTCATGCTTGGACCTTATCCTCGTAGAATTTATATCCCGAGCATATGACCTTTTACCTTCGTTAATTTTATCAGATTTTCCAACGACAGTAATCTTCGAAAATCTTG
Organism: Calameuta haemorrhoidalis; assembly: GCA_031763665.1. Lineage (NCBI taxonomy): Eukaryota > Metazoa > Arthropoda > Insecta > Hymenoptera > Cephidae > Calameuta > Calameuta haemorrhoidalis. The sequence goes on from JARPRH010000656.1 coordinate 1,019,769, forward strand.
TCTTTCCCTTTTTCTCAATTATTTCTACACTACCAGTATCATCAGCTGAACCAGTACAATCAACCTTCACAGATCCTAGAATTTTATCGTCACTCACGGTACGTGATTCTGTTTTCTCAACAGCGAAGCTCGTGGGTTTTCCAACAATTTTCACTTGTCTCTCGTTAAACCCGGTTTTCGTGAATTCTCTGTATCCTGACTGCGCTCCGGCAGTATCCGAACGTCTACATTGCCTCTCAACAGTACGAGTCTCGTAAAGCATCGCATCGTCTTTTTTCGCGGAATCAAAAATATTCTCCGTTCTCAACGTAATCCGTGTACCGGCCTTGGCATCCTGAGATATTTTCGGGCTTTCGCTATGCGCTTTCGCGGGTTTTTCATTTTTCGAAATCACTTCAGGCCTCGTGCCTTCGTTACGTTTACGAGTAGGCCCTTCGGATCTTCCGGTTTTCATCGTATTCACCGTCTTGGTAATCCTCGTAGACGCAAGGGGTTCTCTGAGAAACCATAGGCGACAAGAGCAATGTAATTCGATGATCTTTTAAAGGAATCAATTTCCATCGCCCAGTTTAGTCCAGATTCCAAAGCCGGTTAGAGATGGCGTTGATCGGGATTTATATGGAGGGAAAACACGTGTAATGTCCGATGTCATTCGTTATGCTTGCATCGAAGCGTTCTGATGTCTGTTAAGTGTCAAGTGTGATTGCGGTTAACAATGAGGAACACAGTATAGAGTTTCGATTTCGCTGTATTGTCATCGCATCGCGCAAGAACGATTAAAGAGAAGAAGATATTAGCAGTGGGTAAAAATGATTCTCGAACTTATCGTATATCATCCGCATTTTTCGGATGGACACACGAGTTTCGAGTGCGAAGCCCGACGACGGATTATTCATTATTTATTACTTCGCATTACCTCAGATCGAAATAGATATATCGAAAATTATGCCATTTGTTACTATGCGGATGCATAGTTAACCTCAGAATGCATTGTTAAGGGGATCACGAAAAAGTCTAGTATATGTAGTCTTATCAAGAGAACAACAGTCCCCTTTGCAATCCCCACGATAAACATAAGTGTCAGAGATTAGCAGCGGCCATAGTGTAGCTGAGAAAGTTCACGATTTTGCGAAAAGACGTGTATGACCAACAACTAAAATTTATAATGAATAAATATTCAATATTTTTAAAAATAATTACAGAGTCCCTGGTCCTACTTTGGTCTTTTGCAATTTCATTAATTCACTGATTACATAATGAAATCTTACCTGGAACTGGTTCCTGCTGGGAACATCGGTTCGGAACGTTTCCTCGTGACTGTGCTGGTGGCCGTCGTGCTCTTGGAAACGTTGCTCTTCCTCGCATTTGCATTCTTGAACCGTTCCAGTCTTGCCTCTGCCTGAGAGATCTTCCTGGTGGGCGCCCTTTTAGGCAACTTATCCGGTACGTCGAGCATCAATTCTTCCGGAAACTGTTCACTCTCCAGGTCGTTATCAATTCGATACTTCATCGTTTTGTCGAAATTCATCAGATGGACCTTAGCCATCAGTCGGTTTCGCTGTATCGTGTCGTCATCGAGTATCTCCTCGATATGAACCTTGAAAAAGAATAACAAAAAAAAGGATTCCAAATAATTAGCCACATAGATAATCGTGTGTATTTGAAGATCAAAAGAAAAATGTGTAAATTTTTACATCCCACCGACACCCACCTCATTACGATTGGCATTATGGTGATCCCCGTTGGTATATCGTTCATCATGGTTCTCGTTTCCAAACTCGTCGTCGTCGCCAAAGGATTCGTGGGTGACTTCCTCGTGATAAGAGACAACAGGTTTACCTCCGTTAACGTTGCTATTGACATCAGCACGAGCAACGCGTCTGACGGTTACCGAATGATGATTAACTGCCGCGTTGCTACCTTTTCCTGGTACATTACCGTTACTGGTCATCTGCTTCTTGGGTTTGTTATCCAAAGGCTCTAGAGGATAACTCCTGTCGATTCCCTTCACGGTCGTTTGTCGTCGTTCGTCGAACATTTGTCTCACCTGACGATGATCGGATCATATTTTTATTCGGTCGGATAATCGATTTTCGCGCAATGATTAAAAAGCAGCGATATCGCCTTGATAATCGATATCTAACTGAACCTCACCTTTCCGCCACCTTGTGAAGTGGAGCTCGAGTGGGTGGTGGTCGTTGTTCTGCTGATCGTTTGATGACTCACCGATGAACTATGATTAGAACCGGTCGATCCAGCGCTACCTCTCTGCACAACCTGGTAGGCCCTTTGCTGTTGCTGATCGTAAAGCTGCAGCAACTTCTGCTCCTTCTCCTGAAGCTGCTTCTGCTGAAAGCGAGCCTACAACATACACGGCAATTTCTTCAATGGCATTAGCCATTTATTATACGTATTTCGTAATTTCAATTTTGACAGTCATCGATCATATGTTTTCACTTCCACTGGCATTGTCGCTGCCAGTAGTCAGAATGGTCAACATCGGATTCAGGACTCATGACTCGTCAAGAATTATGTATGACTCTGTCCACGTACGTCTACAAGCTCGTTGGTACACCATGGGTTGTACCAACCGTATGTGCCATGCGGTTACTATACGCTTAGGGTACGTGTAACCTCATCGATTCTTCTAACCTAGATTTTGCGGAGGGGTTAGTAAACTCATTACCGCGATAAAATATCGTACATTTTGAGAACTAAGGAAGAGAGAACATCCTGAAAGGTTTATTGGCCACTCTACGGTAGACGCTATTTATTGGCTACCACTTTTCCCTGAACTCTTACCTAGCAATATATTTTAGAAAGACCACAAAATCGTGGCATCGAGTTTTCGTTAATGAAATTTGCGGTCTGACTATGTAACGCTGTGTAGTGCGATTAGAAACCACGTGGGACGATTAAAGTTCTATTAATTCGATGAGTTTCTATGCTAATTAATTATTTAGTGTATTCCGGTGTTATCAGTATCGATTTTGGAAATGATCGGATCGATTCGTCATTGACGTATCGTGCATATAGATTTAACTGACTAGTCACTGATTAGTCGCAGTCTTAATTGATTTATTTCTCTAATGAGCCCACGCTATACAGTGTATATAAATACAGATCAATATTAGCATTGCAATGTATCAGTTGCATGTTTGCCCTACTTTGATGACATAACGTGCAGTTCTGATTATATGCATTTTTATTTTTGGTCAGTAGTCATTTATATAAGCTGATTTTCTACGTAAGTGTTATTTATTATTTTACTTTTAATTTAACATATAAAGACGTCATTCCAAGTACTACTTTGGGCATAAAATGATTACAGGTGATATCGCAAAATACGAGTGATGATTTGGAAATAAAAAAATTCAACTTTTTATCATTTTTCATAAATCATTCGTATAACGTATCTATAGCGGTACGTCGTTGCGTAATACAGGGAAATAAAATGAAGGCTTGAGGTCGAAGATCGATTCGACCTGCTCTATATACTTCATATGTATGTATTGTCTATTTTTTTACCGCATTAAATATGTATACTCTTCCGTGACTGATCCCTTTTTGAGAGTTGTAATATTATTTTTTCCAGTTATGAGAACTGATTAGTATTCGCGCACACAGAATATAGAAGAAGGACCTGAGCTACGAAAAATCGCGATCACCCCTAGTCTAGTCAACCGCAGCGAAAGGCCTCGGGAGTAGAAACCGACCGAAGTCGAGAGACCGTCGAGAGGTCAAAAATTACACGTACAACTTCCATCACTGCTCAGAATAAGCCGACACTCGAAGCAGGTTAAATATAAAGAACCATATTCGTCACCAAAAGTGATCCTCGTTAGCCGTCGATCCCCGCGCAGTGTTTCCAACAGAGGGTGATTAGATGTTAACAGGTGACTGCAAGTGTACCTATTCACCAAGTGGGGTGGCACAAGGGAACTCATGATTGACGTGACCACTCCCCTAGAGAGCGCAGTAAAGGATACCGACGTCAACCCATGACTCCCCACCGTTCAAACTGTCTTGGCGTATTTACTACGTAGTCGACAGTGATACCAAAATGATATCACGAAGAAAGGAGGAAATAAATAACTCAAAGGAAGAATGGGTCATGATAAATGCGGTATACTCAGACTCATTTGATAAAAGAGAAATTAAATCTGATTAAATGCTTAAAGTTACATTCAAATGCGAACTGACTTCGTTCCACTTGATGGTATAAATCGACCATAGTGATATAATATCGCTATATTCAATAACGCAGATTGGTTTTTCTTTCGGTCGGCTACGGTCGGATCTGAAACTAGTCAGTTTAAATAGATGAGAAAAATAATCTTGAAACTGGCAGGTAGTTATCAATGACAGGCACTACACAGACCCAGTGCAATCTACGTCCAAGAAAAGTGTAGAAGCAAGGAGTCCCGATTGAATATACATGCAGCTACTAGAGATAATTGTTCCCAATCAAGATAAGATCCACGTCACGTCCAATATAATAGAAGCGTATAGCACAAGAGCTAATCATAACTCAAGATCTTTCCAGTCACTCGGATCATTTCTCATCTGGTTGTTCTGAAAAAGATCCAAGATTCGTTTTATTGCCAGATGAGTCAAAGGACAGGGAAGCTGCTTCGACTGGTTCTTAAAAAGCTCTGACTTACGCAGAATCACAACACGATTAAAAAGAGTAAGTACCACCTTCGATAAGCACGGTTTCTCTCTATTATAACTAGATGATCGATGAACCACCGTTCTATTGTTACAGCGAATCGAGCATGAGCCAGCGACTTCAAGGTACGCTGCCCTCCGCCATCAAAACAGAACGAAAGTGACGCCAGGCCTCGAAGCTTTGCTTTTATTTCCGAAAATATCCTACGCCGCTGGTTCGTGCACTTCATGCTGCGCGGGTCCGTTCACCTTGTCCTTAACGGAAGCTTCGCTTATAGATGGCTATGTTACGAGTCGTATACCATCTCATGAGGCTTGTCCTGCTTTTGATTGACGAGCTGGTGGCGAATGTGGAATGATCGAAGGACAACTAAGAGAGGAGATAAATATAAAAAAAAAAGTCAATGAAACCTGTACCATGTAACGGGGTCGCCGTATCGATCGATTTCGCAAGATGTCCTACCAAGACTGTACGTATCTACTTCACTTGGATCATGGCTTCTCATCTGGCCTCATCCCGCAAACAACGTCTGGCAGTTTCTGCTCTCAGCGTCGTCGCATAACTGAGAGAGAAAGAGAGAGAAAGAAAGACTCTCCCTATAAATGGTCATGTGTGTCAGAACCGCCACGTATACACAGGTTGGATCTAAGTGAGTGAACTCATGATATAAATGGAGAGCACACTTTGCCATCTGTTGCTTGTCATTAACCATGCCTGTGTAACGCTTAATGTATGAGTATGCATTAAATTGATGTTTTTCAAAATCAGGTAAATTCACTGACTAATCAAGCTAAACGGTATAATTATTAAGAGGTATAACTGTATTTATTTATATACACCAACCATGCTGTTTAGATTCGTAATGGCAGATGCGAGTCCTTGTGCGGCCCAGGATGTGTCTACGTTCATCGAAACTCCACGGGCTCCAAGAGAATGTGATCTAATGGACATTTTTTTTACGGATGACACCTCCCGTTCAACCATAAAATTTTGTCAGACGATTAAAGAGACTTCGTATTGATGATGCAAAGGGTTGACACTACTTTCGTCAATATTCGTACTACCGTCCACGTTGCCATTCATCGATTCTGCTTTACTTTATAGTCAAGAGATGGTGTTTCTCGTAGAGTACAAAAAACCGGTGGTATGGCTGTTTACGCGAGACGTAAATCTTTGTATTAATCGTTAAAACCGGAAGTACGTCGTTACAGGGTCCAGTTACACACCGCGTCCCTTGTCTTTAGTACACGTTATATTAATAATTCCGCGTGATTTCTCGCGCGGCCATATTCGGTCATTCTTTACGCATAAAAATTCTTAGAGCAGCGCGCGGTCATTTTTTTTCCATTAATTACACCCGCTAGGCTCGAATAATAAACGTACATCGCCAGGGTTCCATTAGTAAGAAACATAAACGTAGCTATAGCGAGTATCTGTATTTATGCGGGTACTTAACGGCTTTTTACAGTTACACTATTGTTTTACGGCAATGCCTTATAGTCTCACTGCGTGTACACATAAGAGTATCGATAACACGTAGTTAAATTTACTTGAAAATCGCACGACAGACTCGATCGATAACTCACGAAGCAGCAGAACTCATAATGCGCTGTAAAATTAGTAGTGAAGGATTAAACCGTCTGACTTCGAACAAAAGATTTCGTTATTGTATCACTTATAAAACCACCAATTAGTCCAGGGAGAGTGATGTTTAATGAGTCTACACTGAATCACGGATTTGTTAAAGAATGTTTTCTTTCACTGTTATGACAAAAAATATATGGAGAAGTCGAATGTTCAGAGTACAGGCTGTTCCATAAATTGCGTCATTTCCTCTCTGTTTTCGTTTTAATGTTTTTTATCGACAAGGTTCTTGCGAAGTAAATGGCCAATTTAACGATGAACTATGACTCGCTGAGGGTTGCTATCACAACTGCGTTGCTAGCAACCCTCAAGGCGCTCATGCTTTCTCCATGTCGCATGCGCAGTGCCTTCTATCCTTTGAATACTTAGGGAAACCCTGTCGGTCAGTGCCGTAAACTCCATACCGATGATAAATATTGAATTACATCGTATAGCCTTTATTAATTTTTTGGAAGACCATGTAAGTAGCTCGCTATTGATTTTAACGTTCGTAAAGTTAGTATACTGTGTTTCACACATTGTAATATTGATAATTGCAATCCAAATGAATTATTATTAATTGAGGAACGAGTGTCCAGTACTGAGAATACGAATACACGAATTTAAGTCCATTGTCAGGTTAGACGTATTAAAATAAAGATGGCAATTTTTTCTATAATACATAATTCAGTTCGATAATATCTTCTGAAATACAAAAGCTCACTTATCGGCAAATGCAGTAACGTCGGAAAGGCAGTCTTATATAAGTATTCCATCATAAAGTCACCGAAGCAATTTACTTGATGCCAGTGAAGGTCGGTGTCTATCTATGTGTTGTAACAGTCGCACCTAATGAAGGTAGCGTAGCTAGGGAGTAGGGTTCAAGGTTCAAGGTTCGAAGAATTCGTGCGATAGTTCATAAAGTTCCACGAGTCCGTACAATACATTACGCAAGGACAACAAAGAACAAAAAAAAAGAGTCATTACACAGAGTCGAAAAAAAAAGAAGTATTATAGACAAATTTTAGCTCTACTAACACACTCAATCTATTCCTAGAACACGTCACACTTCATAAAATATGAAAAAGGAGTAGAATATACATTACTCAATTCTCACTGCATAATTAATGAACTCGAACACCTCGTCTCATCCGCCAAAACAATAGCGCCCACATGTTTTTCCACACGTTTACACACTTGCGTATACCTACGAATTACCGACCTTGCTGTGTAAGACACAAGCAAAAAAATGACCTAACCATCCCGAGTGATGCTGCCCACCAACATACAAATTATATAACAGCTTCGACGCTAGGTGCAAGCCATAATTTAGCACTGTTTACCCACAACAAACTTTCCAGTATGCTGCACCCAAGAGGTCCAGAGTATCATAATGACTCAAAAGCTAAGATTCTCCATTGTACCATTTTGCTCAAAATATAACCGAGAGGAACACCTATCGCGTTTACGATTAATCAAAGCAAGTGTTTCGGGTAATAAAAAATATGATATAAAACAGCCTATTAAATTGAACATACTGTGGAGACGGTGTTATGTATGTACACACATGGGATGTATCCAAGTGCATAAATAAAATGGTGCATTGGCAATGCACCAGCAAATAAATTTCTTACGTGATAGCTACGAAGGTATGCAGTAAGAATGCCGAGGAAGATCTGATAGTGAACAAGGAAGAGATTGAGAGTAAATAAATCTGAAATGTGGGTTTAGAGTGAAGTTTGCCACAGGCACGTCGTTGATCCCAGCATAAATAATTGATGAGGAGTAACGTCTTACGTACACGTATGTGCCTCGCGCGGTCATCAAGGTAGGAGGGTAACGAGTTCAATTTGTAATTGTAATTTTATAACGTAGTCCTATGGCCAGTTATCCGATCGGTAATATTACTATATTTGGTCTTGTTGCAGATCTATTCGGAACGAGAGCCGTGTAATAGATACTCTGGGGTATCTGGCTGTACCATATTATACCAGCTATGTTGATACCGACGATAGCTAATACATATTAGTCCAGGTGTTAATTGGAAGAGTCGGTTTTCGGCATAGCATCTGGTTATCATTGTAGATACAAATTGCGTATATGTGAAATAATATTGGATACTGTATGCATGAAACTATCAGGCGAATTTCGGGTGGATCGATTTTTTGACAAGTGGGTGGTGTATGAAGTTGTCAACCCACGCAAGATAGTCAATATTCGGTTTGAGGCAGGCTGTCACACTCTGAGATGGTAGCGACACGATGTAAAGGTATCCTAGACACCCACGTGCTGCTCAAGCGTCAACCTGACTCACTCGATCCTTGATGAATTAGCATATCGGTGCAATCCGTGCCACTATGTAACCTATGGGATAGTCATGCATTCTGTAGAGAAGTATTAATGTTATTTGAGAAAGTACTTTTCAATAAGTCTCTATTGACTATTTCCACTGTATAAAACATATAATACATGGACAGTCTACTCTATGTACAGTGTAAAATTAATGCACCAAAAAAACTGCCAAAAGAGGATTATCATTATGATACTTTTTCTGACGTAATATAATCCCAGGGTGTCTTCGTGGTTTATGATTGACTGTCAGGTTCAATGGAGGTCATTGATTTACTAGTTAAACTATGATGGAATGACGTTTGGTGTCTCTACTGCTATATGCACTATACGGTTCGTGGGATAATTGTTCTGGACGGTAGTAACAAGAGTAGGTATGAACTCACTATGGGCAAAGCATGAAGTTCGAAGACGGAGGAAATGACGTCACAGCATTATGGTTACAATCCCGACAGTAAGTTGCGGTTGACAAGCCAAGCGTCTACGGTCTACCTTCCCGTCTCTTATAGTTTCGTTTCGTTCTACTCGACACGGCTCTCTCTCTCTTCCCCCCTCCTACCTCCCTCTCTCCCTCGTCTTAATCCTTTCATCTCCGTTCGAGCTGCTCTCCTTTTTCTCCTAATTTCTTTTACTCCGCCCTCTAAATCCTTCGACCGCCAAATTCCCTTTGTTGGCCAGACAAATTAGGTCGAGTACCTTCTGCCGTTCAAAACTTGAGCACAGCTCATAATATTATTACTGGCTGCTTGCACGGAAAACAGACTCGGTGTTCATTGCTCGGAATGAGCAATGAATTTGCGCGTACAAACGTCGTTAAACAGCCTCTCGGTAGGGTAGAGAAATTTATTTAAAAAAAAATCTCTGAGCTCATAAAAAAAATCAAAGGTTTACCCACAGACGTTAAATAATGAAGTTACAGGATTTCTTCACGAGGTTTGATATTTATTTGACCTTGACATCATCATTACTTATAAGGATCCCGTGATCTTTTTCTCCATCCTACATTCATCGATCCTTTCAATTTATCTGAATCTTGAATCCAAAGACCTTAGCCATTTGCGCTTCGACGAACCGTGATGGAATTGATTTTGGGTCCAACGACACGAGAGAAACTTTGATCTATCGATCTATACCAGTTGACACGTAGGATATATCTTTACATATACACATATATACATAGACGTGGGTCGTTACCTAGGTCGTACTAGTCAAGGTGCCATATACGTATGCACTACGTATAGGTATATGGTATAGTACGTGGGCCAACGTAACCAGCACTTCCTTTACCACGACGGGTAGTGGATTACGAATATAGCTTGTCAAAAATTCAGAGGGATATTCGACTGGTTTATCTCTTGATATAAAATTGAGATTTAACATTGTCCACTTTGCATCCCTGCGAATAACATGTCACTCGAAATGGGATCTGAGATTGCTCCCTCTTCTTCATTGAACTTTGCTTCGCATACGTAACTGTGATATATTACATATTGTTCGCCGCGTGGGATTATACTCCCTCATCTATATATTAAGAACACCTTGGATCCTGTGTAATAATTGTACAGAATCATGGTGATTCTTACCTGTAGCATTTCAAGACGAGACGACGCCTGGGGCGCTGCCATTATGCACCTTCGATCGCTGTCTGACCAATCAAGGGTTGGTACCCCTGGCTAATCTGAAACCATAACGCTTATGTTACTAATATGTATATAGGTATATTTCTTTGATATTTATGAAGTAACGTCGCAAGGGTTCTGTATACCATATATGTTATTTACTTCTATGGTCATTTACTGGCATATTCTTTATCGTAAGACAGCTAAAGACTGTGTTGCGCCTACGCTCAAGTCGTATATGAAATAATGACTGACGCAGAGCAATCAATCGATAAGTAGTTAATCCTGTGTAGGTCAGACAAGATTATATTAGAATTGACGTAAAATTTTTTTTCCATCCATTTTTTCAACTTTGAGAATCGCTGCCGGGGATGACGAACCACCCTAGGACAAGGTGTGGCTTACGTCCTGTA
>JARPRH010000656.1:1032193-1046913 GCA_031763665.1 Calameuta haemorrhoidalis
TAGGTAAATCTGTGCATGACAAAAATGTCTCTTTAAACGTGCAAGTGTCCACACATGGTACGCATATGGGTTCAGGTTCCTCTGTGCTGTGGAAAAAGAAATTCTTCCGACTTACGTATATCCCAAAGGGTAACAAGAAAATTTTCACTAGAAAATTTCATCGTTGACTTAGCCTGTAACGTGAACGTACTTTAAAGTACCCTAGAAACTGGCAAACACGAAGGACTTCAAAGTGCCTGCAGGTAGTTTCATTGCGAGCACCTGGAGACTCGGAATAGCAAGTTAAGATAAGTTCACACGGCACAGAAAGTTTGCACCTACGTCCAAGACTCGTGGGGCAAGTTACATCCCGTGGACCAAATGCAAATGCACGACCGACTTAATGCCAGCATTGTTCCTGCGTAATGACGCAATTAGGTCGTTGCATCTTGGATGCAAGAAGTCAGTGACTTGTAAGGCCAAGGTTCTTGACAATTGTCGGTTCACCTTTACCCTAGAACTACGATCAAAATGACTTCACTGTTAGTCTTCAGTTTCTTGACATTTCTTGAAATTCTAATATTTTAGATCTGCTATGTCACGTTAATTCCATTTGGTGCTGCTACTAAACGGCCACAGTCACTGTCTGGCAGGTGTCCCTTAACAACAGTAGAATCAGCAAGAAGAGACTGACTTAGTGTCAAAAGTATTCCAGTGAGTACTGAATGAGGGATTGTAGAAGTAAATTGTTCTAGGGTTAATTCGTACTGCCAGACAAGTCTCAGACATATGTAAACATGGGCATACATGAGTACTTGAGAATTTATGAATTAGTAGCGCACGCTAAGTGCTTTTCTCCGCTTAAGAATTGGAATAGTTTGAAGTAGGGTGGGGAGGAGTAATATTTTTTTAATTTCATGATAAAATTAAATAAATAATAATTGATCTGAACGTCTGTAAAATCGCTTTGCTAAATTGAAGATCACGCAGAAGCTAGTTATTGAATGTTACCCTCGCGTGAGTTAAACTACCTTCTTTTTTTTCCAGGATTCCGCGAATCATCGTGGGAACACGCTTGCCCCTAGATAATTTAGTTTACACGTTGGGATCTCAGAGGAAAAGAGATAAAAGTCAAGGAAAGAGCAACGGGAAAATCGTGCCGCAGAGCTACAACCAGTCGATCACGGAAACCACTCTGATGCGTTTGCTCCTGCGCAACGAATTTTCGTATGAAACAAGCAGAAGACTATAGCTATATACACTAAACAGGAAACTGCACTACAGTACACGAATCAGAATTAATTACCCAATTAAATCTTGCTCATCTCTCCGATTCCAGGTGTATCAATCATCGATAGGAAATTTTGTGTACCGAATGCAATATCAATCAGCCAATTAAATTCGGCACAATTATACACCATAACAGTCAACAGCTAACTGAAGTCTAATGGAGGGCAATACGCAAAAAATGGCTAAACAATTAATACAGAGGGAAAGAGAGAGAGTGAGAGAGAACGACTAACCTTTATTTAGAAAAGCTCCTGTCAAAAACCACAGGTGATTAAAAAGCGTCCTCCCGAATAGAGGAACGTTGTAGCACTGACAGCTTGGCCGTCCCTCTCTCCTCTCCTACTTACTCTCCCTCTCTCCGTACCGTTCTCCGCGTCCTCTCTTCCTCACTGCCTCTCTGTCATTCTACTGACGTAGTAACTGATCCTCTCTCTCTTTCTCTCTGTAGGTACTCCCACCCACAGTGGACTCTGCATATCCCTCCCGTAGGGTCTATAGGCACAGGAGAGGAATAGTGGACGTGGTCGGACACGGAAAGCGTAGTCAGACTTTAAGCAGGAGGTTATCAACCTGGAGATAACGCGGATCTGCATGTATACATCACTGTAGTATCCCTATATAATATTCCTGGGAGATGCGATAAGCATATCGAATCCCGGATTATTATCAGTTACTTAGAGATAGTAGGACCGTTCTCCATTTCGACCCATTGGTCTGAGATAATTAACCCAAAGTCATACGCACATTGGATATACAGGTAAATAAGGATAATTACCCGTTTAAGAAACTATCATTAATTGACATGATCAAGAGACTATTAATTTATAATTAACGGGGATCGTTATACTTGTATTCGCATCACGATTGAACGTGGGCGTTAAGTAATTCTACCGAAGTAACATGCTTTTTTCTCGTCATTAGCAACGACTTTTTAGTCATTTCTTGTTCCTGTAAAGAAGTTTTTTTTACAGCGACGTAAAGTCACGACCGAACCTTCATACCTGGTAGGATTTACAGTACAGGCATCTAAGTCTCTTATATCCCTGTAGTATAGGGCTTCGTCGGCAGGAGTCAATGTCGTTACTAGGCAGACGTTGAAAATCGTATCTGGGTATCTGCGAATTTTCGATTGAACATTATTCTTCGAATATCTATGTATATCTAGAGAGTTTATCTCACCGAGTGATGCATAGGTGTAATATATCTGTATACGTATATGCGGATATTCAACTTCCTACTCGCATAAACTACCCTTCTTTGGCCTCTAAGCTGGCCTAAATTTGTCTAGAACGTTTCTACGTGCCAGAGGCATTGCGACGCCTTGCCTATACACTCCAAAGAGTATAATGGGTTATACGAATGTGTAAATACAATTTGCATAGCCATTGCTATACATGGCGCTGAGATTCGAAACCGCCTATTATTATAAGACGTGATTCACGCCCGTTTAGTTCCTTTCATTTTTCTTTTCATTCATCTCTTTCGTTTTCTCTCCAGGTATCCATCGACTCTTAAGCATAAAAAATTAGAGTCTCCAAGCATACACGACAAATTTGTATCTCTTTTACGTTTATATAATATATTCGTAATCCTTATGAACTACCCTGATCTTACGATTGAATCACGTCAATCGAAATACTCATTTATGCATGTAGGCTTCTACGTATACATATATGTATAATATAATATTACTGTTTACGCGAGTCTATGCAGTGGGCAGAACGCCTTCACTCGACGTTATGCTTCGAATGAGATCCCAGGGAGCACACGTGTATAATCATTACGCTTTACAATCTCGTCATCATAATAATATAGTATCCTCATTGCTTATATTATTGTCAGAATCGATCAGCATTCAGCAGGTGACTAATCTACGTAATCATTCGATCGTATCTAATGTCTATTATGTGATGATGCCTTAAAATATTTTTTACTGTCAGACAACATTAAAACGTACACCTATAATAATTCAGGATTTATTATCATCAAAAAAAAATTTCTTCACATTTCACTGATCTTGTAATTTATTTGTATCTATATTAAGCATCGATGAATAATTTTTGATATACATATATTATCGTTAATGTTTTATGCAACTCGAACGTGGAAATTATTGGTACGGACTTTGATGATCTCTATTTCATAATTGTATTCTTGTCATATCAATATTATGTTATGGGTGTTCCCACGATGTTGTACCACCAATTAGATTGTCAGCACGCATCTCGTATGTAAACTCATGAATCAAGGAAACAGCGAAGTGTTCCCGAGGGACGCACGCGCTAATCTCATCCGCCGCGAAGCTACGTAACGTATCCGCCTACACGACATTCGGCGTTATAGAGAACGTAGAGCGGGTTTGATGCCAGGGATGGTAAATTGAGACAACCTTGACTGGAGCAGCCATTGTTATCTATCAAAGTAACACCAACTCCCTATTTGGTTTCTCCATGTTAATGAATCAGGTATCAATTTGTCTTGCGAAACTATTGGCTTGATGCATTAATTGCCTACCGATCGCCCACGTGTAGAATTGAATTTTTTTTTTAATTTTAATGACTACGACGTTTGCCGAGTATACGTATTCTTGGGTCAAGAGTATAATTGATATATCCTTTTTTCATCGATGAAATTCTTTACCGCTTATAATTGAGTGCCGAATAGTTTATCGAGTTTAACACGGGTTATAATTATGTCGGGTTATACATTACGGGTTATGTAGGTGTATATACAACACTTATGTAAGTAATGAATGAATCGTGTTAAATTACTTTAGGTGCATATGCTGCTTTGGGTAAATGTTAAATTGCTTTAGGTTTACACATGTGCTCGGGAATGCACCTGAAGTTTCAGTGACATTCGTGTCGCAGAATTGATATGAAATTTTGCTTCATCGTATATTGCATAAGTATGTATAAGCACTCGAATAGGATTTTACGGCTGAAGGATTTCTGACAATATGAATGAAACGGTAGCTGTTCTTAGTAAATCTGGAGATACGTTTCGCTGGATATCGTCTCAAGTGGGAACTTCCGAATTATTATCATCGCACTGGAAAACCAAGAACCTTCCGCAAGGACCAACGGCAGTGAACTCGTTTACCGGTGTTATGAAGAAAATTTTTGTCCCTTACCTGGCGCAGTCTGAGGATCCTCATCCTGTTTCTAGGAGTTTATAAAGTTGTTTTGAAAAGTCTTAACTGCGTCCCAGCCGCATTCATTTCTAGACCGTTGGCACTTGGAAAACTTTCGCATAACGCAAATCTCAACGTAGTAAGTAACGTGCGGGGGTGAAACTTTCGAAGAGATGTACATTTTAATTTGATAAACCGTCCTCCGGCAGGTGGACCGATCGTAACTACGTGTTCAAATGGCACCTGTCCTTTGTGCGAATATTTTCAAGCAAGCTTAAAGCCAGATGAGATCAAGTTGGACAGAAATCCTTAATTATGCGCTCGAACGATTAATTCGGACAGTATTTTAATTAGGTCATTGGACAGCATCCTGAAATGGATTCGGTATTTTAATTATTTCTTCTGTGCATCAGAAATGAGATTCGCGACTTTGTCGTTGATGTAACAAAAATATTTAGCGATCTTACCTTTCCGGCTGATCCAACGTTCTAATTATTCATTTCGCGTGCCAATGCGGCAATCTCTCTGTGTCATTGTTACGCTCGATATTCACGATTTTACGGTTCGTTTAAGTTTATTCTTACATTCATGAAACAGATTTATAATTGTCACGTATGGTTATCAGTATCATGTAGGTTAGGTGCTTCCTGTTCTATCGTTCTGTAATTGTCTCTGCGTTAAATCCCTAAGTATTTTCAATTCCGCCAAAAATGTTTTCGTACCGTGAACACGTCGCGTTCCAATTCTCGAAGTCACGTACGAGCATATCCGATGGTATTTTCGATGTCACGGAAAGAATTCGCCCTTTGAAATTCAAAGGAATAAATTGTTTCGTGCGAACGGACTAAAGTCGAAAGCAATCTCCGAGTACATTTTTTTAGAAGACTACCGTGTAATTCCAATAATTTTAGTAAATAGAAAATTTAATTATTCTATAATTCCCTTGGGAGAAGGTTTGATTTGTCATTGGTTTCGCAATACCAACCTGAGTCAAAATTTCAATGTATGGGATGGTTCAATATTGGAAGTTGTATCTCATATATGGCAAATGCGATTATGTGACACTTGATAGCTATAGGTCTAAATTTTGCGACAGATCAATTATAGATTCGAAAATAGATCGTCATTACATTCATCATTACAATTATATTGTAATCGATGCAGGAAAGATCGACATAAGATTTATGGAAACTCACCTTTTCAATTGAGATATTCGAAGATATGTACATATCACGTGTGGCTACAGACATACCTTTAAAATTACAAATAGCCTAATAGATTTTTTACAAGTCAGTCTGCTTAGTTCATTCCTCAGCTTTAGGAGTAAAAGGAACCTGGATGTGAATACTTGGAAAAAAAAGATGAAGCAGTGGAAAAATTGTTAGGTAAAGCTTAATTTTAAAGCAAAAGAAACGAGTATTTTTAAGTCTTGCCACACTGAAGCATTAGGTCGTCAGTAATGCCCGATAAGTATGTACCCACATATCTGAGAAATACATTGACTCTCAGTATTGTCGTACCACGCCCAGTTCGTGTTAGGGGGTTGTATACTAAACTGTATTCCAGGATGTATTTCGCACTAACAACCCATCCCTGGACAAAGTCTGTAACAGCTATTACCCTCATTCCAAAGCGGAAATCAGTAGCTAAAACAGTGGCGAGTTAACGTATCTGACAAAAGACATCAAAGTGTGATTGTCATATCAGGTAATTTATAGGAGTGAATTCTATTACGTTGGGGATAACAAATATCGTGGAGATTTATGTAACGTTAAATTAAAATGATTTACAGCTGTATATTCTGTATACGGGGCAGATATAACTTTTTAGCATATAACGAGAGAAAAAGTTAATGTTTTTAAAAAATTTCTTTATTTTCTGTGAGAACGGATTTTATAAGCGTCGATAGTAACTCTTCGGTGGCCTGCAGAAGACTGTAAAAGTCGGTATGAATCAAATTGAATAGACTTTTTGTCGTTCTGGATTGATCCGCCAGATGGCGACATCGTACAGGTCAGTTCGCCATGTTTCATTTCCGTGCGTACTGTCTCGACTAACATGATGTGCATTATTATGGCGACGACATAATAAGAAAGAAGCTGTACTGGAATTGAGTTTTACTTCTCGATGGCACAGCAGCAAGTAAAAATTTATCCTTAGATTAAAAATTAGTTTTTGTATTTATTGAACGTTTGAGTTGGTTATACTCTTAGGGTTTCTGAAGTGACATAAAATATTATCGATAAAAAAGTCAGTAATAGAAAATATTGAATTCTATTATTACTCCGGGTAAAATATTCTGCCCTCTTGTCAGGCATCACGAACCTTATTTTCTACTTATGAACGATATTATTATTCAGGAATGAAATATGGTAAGTTTTCTCTTTTGACATTTTAATGAAATCTTTTTCGATAATTTATTCCTAAGCTCTCTTATTGATCAGTGCTGTTATATATTCTAATATTTTTTATTACAATGCATTGAATTAAATGTGGAAAGAAAATTCTTACGTACGAAATAGATGAGAAAGAAATAAAGGTTAGGCGATACTAGTCAAGATAAATGAATTTACACAAACAATGACGAATAAGTATACGTCACGGAATTGATTGTTTCTCAAGCGAGAGAAGACGTCAAGTTCTTGATGGCAAAACGTGATTGCCGACCGATCCTCAGAATTACAGTCTCGTATTTTCTGGGCTCACAGTAAATGCGACTCCCCGCGGCTGAGAAAATGCTATGTCGACATATCGACACGTCGTTAAGAATCGTCAGAATGGCAAAGATACGAATCGCCTCGAGAAACCCAGTACTATACGAGGGACACAAAAGAAATACGATTAGTGACAATACACAGTTACACGAAATCGAACTCGCGAAATAAATTTTCCTTTTAGTCAATTTTTTCAATAAAAATTCATTGCTATAGTATAGCAAAACATATTTTTGTTTAACTCTTTAATATCCGTAGATTCAATTGATCGAACCGTGTAAACAAGACGAGTATAAAATCGGGATATATGCAAATAATATTTTCATGTTCCTTTATTTTGTGAATATTGCGTAATTTGAAAAATATTAAAAAACATGATACATGGTAAAATGCTATTATAATATTTTTTGACAGTTTAATAATTATACACATATATATATATATAATATATATTGCTATTATGTGTGTATAAGTTTTTGGAATTATATATTTTGGATTGAAACTGGGAGGGAAAAATAAATGTCTAATAATTAATAGATATCGATAGTGTTTATTGGTTCACTTTGGTTCGCAAATTCGTATAAATCTGGCATTCTCGTGTTTAATATTTGACGAGAATATAAGCATATATCCATATCAGTATCTACCCATATCGAATATATGATTTGAAATTTAGGCGAGGCGCCTACGTCCTATATACAGAAAACGGATATCCGACGCTGGGAACGTCTCGACGAACCATTATCTTTGCTACATAATAAATCATTTTCAAGTGAGCATACCGTGAGAGTAGTTTGAAAAATATAAATAAAGTTTAGTATTCTTTTGAATATGTCGAAATTGTAAAAATTTTAACATACCCTAACACTGCGACCTTTGACGACATAGAAGAAAAGTAAATGAGTGAACCAGTGATACGCATTGAAAGTTTGGCAAGAGATTAAATATTTATCAGATTTCTACCCCTAGTAGAGTTGAAGATAATTAACGCGAATATGATTACCATTATCGTTTTCGTATTATCACCCCAATTAGTCCTGAATCCTCGAAGGGTTTTTTCTGTTCCCTTAGGGTAGGAATTCTCCATTTATATTTTCTAATCTTTCAAGAACTCTTAGCTTCCCGTGACGAAAGGGGGAAAAAATAACGAACGAATCTATAATTAAAAATCAATAGATTGAATTTTCGGGAGTAAACAACTTCAGCGTATAAATCAAATATTCGATTAAAAAAATAAAATAAAATCGCAGCTCGTTTTAATTCGTGCAAGATTAAAAGAATTTTACTAGTTTTCGGAGTATTCGCGTTCGCGCATAGTTCAAAAGGTATAGCTAATTCCATGAAAACTGTACAAGCAGATTGAAAAAGAATTTGAAAAAAAATGTTTTCAAAAAACAGCCAAATACCTAACTGCTATTCCCGTTTATTCTACGAATTTTTTTATGCTTTCTACATACTCTCACAGCTAGAACCATACAGGACCCTGTTTGCACGGTTATTCACGTGTTTACAAGGTGGCACTCGTGTTCGAACCAGTGAGGAAACAATGGACGGGATTTTGAATTCTATGCGATCTGAATGTGTACCGAGCTTTTCATGATAGAATCCATATATATGTAAATAGTATAGGAAATCGTTGGCTGAAGCAGCGATGTGCCTTTGCTGCGCTAACAGGCGATCTCGATGAGAAAGATGGGGCTGAGAAATTTCCAAAAGAAGAAATCTCACTCCGACCTCGTTACTTTTACCCTTGGATAATGGCTTCGTCTTCGTTCTTTTACCTTTTTCTCACTCTTTTTTTTTTTTCAAACTCCATCCCTCTTAACGTGAAGCTCGATTGCCCGTGGGTGGATGCTCCTCTCCTAGGAGTGAATCCAGCGATATACCAGCAGAATGTGGCTCTTCTGGTTCTGGGGCACTAAAGTGCTGCCAACCATTTCACGGTTAGGAAGCAACGAAGCTTCGCGAAGCCGCGGTCGCAGCAACTCCTATTATTCCGCTAGATAAATCCATCCCCCGCCATCGATATATCCGCGAGACAACCGACTCAAGAAATATCTATCACCCGTTTTTCTTCCTTTGTCTAGCTCTTTTTTCTTCATGAAAAATACCCCGGGCACGACGGACCACGTTGCATTTTTCCATCTAGATTCGAAGATACGTTACACAGTGAGCTTGCGGGTACAAGAAGCAAATTTGAAATATAGTTTTTTAGGTTCTAGACCATAAAGATTTTCAGAATAAAGAAAAATTTAACCGATCGAAGAATTCGGAGCCAAATTTGACCATGAAGAGGATCACGGAAATTGGAACAACGAAGCGGTTTATCCGGTCGGTAGGAACGTTCGATTATTTTGAATGACAAACGACCCGACGGACTTGGTCCTCCACGCGTGGATATTGCTAACCGCGATATATATATATGCGCATACATATATACATATATATATAACACAGGAGATGACCCCACTTAACTTGCCAGTTTTCAGCGGCTGAAACGGAAATGGGAAATTCGAGGCGAAACGATACTGGCATTTGACAGATACACGAAAACGACTGCTTCGTATGTTAAACGTCATAAAATAAAGACGAGTACACATGTTATACTTATAGAAACATATGGAATATTTTTTTTCTAATCAAGCCAAATAAGAAAATTCACAAGATACATAAGGTGGATGGCCCAGTCATCGACCATACACCAATAGTTGTCTGTTGTGTTATAATACTGTAGATATAAATGTAGTGTACACAGATTGAAACGTTTCAATAAATAAAGGACATTTTTTTCCTCATCTCAAAGATTTTTACGAAGGAAAGTAAATTTATGACTAAATTTAATAGACTACCCGGTATCGTTCCGGTCTCCTAGGAGGCTCGCCTGGTACGACACACGAAGCAACTGTCATTACGTGGAGCACGCAGATGGTTCAAGGGTGGGATAGAATGATATTTCGTATAGTCTGGTTATGAAGTATCTACTTCACTTTAAAGCTCTTTCAAATGTTCCACGCGTATATATACTAACTGCTAGGTTATTAAATAATGTATACATACATATGTCTTTGGTTCCGTTAAATTTAAATTTTGCCCGATGTAAAATTGAGATTTTACATACTATTGCAATATACATAACAACTATGCTACTTGAAAATTATATGGTTGCGTCATAACCAAACGACTACTGACCAGCGTGAGCTTTTCGAGTCTAATAAATGCCAGCATGTGTGACCATACATACGTAGGAGCGGGATTACTTGTTAATGAATTTTTGAAGATTAAATTTTTTCCTGGGGTGTCGGTCGTGCGATTTTATTTGCTTGATTAAAATATCCATCGGATTGAATTAGGGCGTAGCTTCATTTTTTCGTGAGTTACCTTTGTCGAACAAAAAATATCTAGGACCCTCGCAGAAGCTTGCCTTCTTTTTTTTCTGGTTTATGGCTGGGATGTATACTTGCACCCTTTTCCCGTGGATGTGTGGGGGATCGATATGGCGCTTCGTGTGTTTCTGAAACTGTATTGTCACGAATTCACGATATTCTACGTATTCGACCATCGACAGACACTGGCAATTTATATTTTATATCAGTAAAGTGGAAGCTGGTTAGTTCTACCAGAGACCGCGTGACAAGTGCAGAACTGCAGGTAGTAGAGAACTGAATTATCGACCTGAGGGTCATACAGGTTTGACGGACGTACAGAGAACATGAGAATCGAATACCACTAAATATTGGGACAAACAAGTTTGTATTGATACAAGCATATACGAAATTCGTAAAATAAATAAATTTCATCAAATTTTGAGACTGGATGTCCTCGACATATGCGCATTGTTGCATCTATATCGGAAACTTGATTACCTGCGTAAATTTCGACTCGATCAGTTCACCGGTTCTACAGGAATTTTAGACCAGGGCATTTATTGCACCCACTTTGAGTAAAATTATCAAACTTAAGTAATAATAAAGTTTTCAGCATTGAATTACGGTAAAAGTTGAAAAAAATTCTATTTCATAAAAATTCGGATAAAAATTCTTTTTCCTGCATTTCACATGGTTCTCAATCGATTAATGTATTAAGTATACACGAATCAGCATAATGTTTGTATATGAATATATGATAAACAGTTTGTAACCAAAAATTGATTTGCTTGTAATATTTGAATGCTTTTAACCATGATCATACTCGTATCTAATATTCAGCAATAATCCAAAGCATCCCTTAGGATGCGGATTGGTTGGCATGTGGCAGAATGAAGGACGTTGAGACAGGTCACACCCCTTGTCAGCAAGCTGTCAGCACCACGCCATAATCCTTCCTTTACGGGTTTTTACGTCCCCATCATACGACGGCGTTATAGTCGTAATCCTAGACATGCCCAACACCTCCCAACATTGGTTATCGTGCATATAAGTTACCTTACGCGTAGCCATGTATATGCTTGATAACGTCCTTTTTGTGCACGGAGTTTAAAACGCTCGAGAAGTCAATTTGGTTTGACTGATTTTTCGGGCTTGTGGATTGAATTAACTCAAACATATACATGCGTAACGATACGATGGAATTACGTATGAAATCAGGGTGAATGACTGGAGCAAAGGTTTTAGAGATACCGAAGGCTGAAGAAATTTCGAATATTTTATTACATGCTTAATAATGACTTCAGCCTTAATTCAGTTAAAACCACTGACAAACTTAACTGGTGTCTTTTCAGCAACATTATGTTATCGGATTTGTTGATTAATTTATGATTTTATTTCAGTACTTTCGTTACCTCGGTTTTCTTCCACCGTTGAGAAATTTTTGGGAAAGTTCGCAAGACGCTTCCGCGGATGTGGTTGCCAACTTTAAGAGCTAAAATGGATGGGACGGAGTGCTGAGATTTAGCTCGAAGACGGAAAGCAGACTTGAGAGTCTCAAGGGTTATGTCAAGCCTGTCAATACGTAAGATCTTTCGTGGAAATGAGGTTTGTAGATTTTGAAATTCTCTTATAAACAGTTGTTTCCATGCGTTTCCATAGGAAAGTGGTATTTGCGTCAGAGGATTTGCATGACGAGTACTGATGGAAAATAAATGACGTGGCGTAAAAGAATAGGAAGAAAATTTTGACGTATACTGCGCAATAGCATACCCAATATGATATATCTGTAAAGGGCATCTGACTCAAGGACACCATCCCTTAGTCAAATATTCGAAATCTCCAATCTTCAGGTTATTACGGACCTTTATATTCCCTTTGCCACCCCCACGTAACCACCCCTCGATAAGTTATCATCCAATTCTCCCTTCTACTTTGGAACCCCGGAGCCATTGCTACCTTCATCCCTTATTCGCAAGCGCGGTAAACCCAAACTGCTGGAACTGGTCTACGACCACAGACTCAAGTCCTAAAGCCCATAAGGACTCCCAGCCGCAGAAAAAGGATTCCCTTCACTTTTCTAACCTACTGCCTAGAAATCGTGACCTAACCTTGTTTTTCGACCCCGAAAATAGTTTTTTACAGGCCCTTTTTTGCATTTCTCATTTTACCTGTCTCCATTGGACACCATGGAGGTTGAAGGATTTTAACACAGCGACGGTGTACATATACAGGGTTATTCACGGTAAACAACGGTTAGCTGTGTTATTTCATATTTTACGTAAAAAAAAAAAGAAAATCATCTCTCTGTCAATATATTACAAATTTTTGTATACTCGTTATCTCTGGCATGTTGTTTACCAAATATTCAGGTTGCCGAGGTCCCTCTATCATATTGTATTTCGATTAATAAATTCATTCGATCAGGTCAATTATCGGTAAATCGACGTACTACGTACGTAACACGATGGAATGCAAAATTGCCATATAACATCTATGCAAACTAGGAGAGGTATATTTCCTAGGGAATATAATATTTTTAAATTAAACAAGTTTACATTATTAAACAAATTAGACGTGTGCGCGTATAGGTATTTTATAGTGAATATTTTTCATTATTTTATTGTCTTGCGCCAAGTATAGGCAACCGGCGGTACAGCCAAGGCGACGATGCAGGTCATGTAACTGGACGTGATTAATAGCGTCCTGCTTATTGACGCCGTACATTGAGGTAAGAAAAGAAAGTCAGCGGTGATTGTTTACGTACCTCGGCCCGCGCTTGTATCTTATAAATTAAATTTATATGCCTTCAAACATTTTTGACAATGCAATATATTATTCTGATTAGCGAAATCACAATGTATTTACGTTTTATTATCTGTAACAACATAGATTTGAGTTCTTAGAACTTCTTTAATATATCCTGTTGAGCAATAAAAAATACTTATATGTAAAAGACTAAGCCAAGTACAGCCTCGAACAAAAAAGGATTGAAATAATGTTGACTAGACATGCCCGTGTGATCTCGGCCGCGCGGTTCTGATATGTTGAATATACTATATGTATACGTAAAGGTAAATCCTACTGGGTGGGTGGCAGTGATTTTACCTAATGGTCAGAAACCCAAATGTGCCACACCATTGAAATGAAATTTCCTGAATGGTTATTCTCCTGAAATGCCGATGCATCGCAAATATAGTACTCTGTTATATTGTTGAATACCTCAATTGAGCAGTCGGTAAGGAATTTATTGCATATTGCATATTATAGAATTAAAGATACTGAAAACCTGACATTGAGAATACCACGGTAATTATTCGACGATAAATTAAAAATGATTAGTACATACCTTAAGAAAAATTGGGAAGCTCTGATGTGCTATGCGAGCAGACTGTAGATAAAAGTTTGCCGTTCAAAGTTAAACTTTTGATGACTAGTTGGGTGATCCGTGGGAAGATGGAAAACGTTGAAGATAATAGAGGAAAGGCGCTGCAAATTTGAAAAAAGAATGAAGAAGGTAGGAAAGAATTTTGTGAAATGGGCCCCTCCCCGCCCATTTCCGTGAAGTACTATCTCTCTACGAAGGAGCTACGACCTCCCTGAGGTCCACCAGAGGACCGTATTTTGGGGATTGAGGGAAAGAAAACCGAATCCTGAGACTCCAGCGTTCAAGACACGGGAAAAAAGGAAGCTGCGCCAAGGAAAATGCAAAAGATAAGTTAAACGCGAAAGTCTCTCATCTACGACAGAGACTTTAATCAAAAAGGTGCCCAAAAGAACCGATACGACTTCAAGTGAAGCTAACCCAGGAATACGAGCAGAGGCAGCTATTTTGTGCTAGATCATATAGTAAGCAGATATGTGGTGACTTACATATGTATGTGACATTAATAATATGATTTCAATACTTTATGTTAGAGGAATTCACGGTACTCCTGTACTTGGCATAGCTTTTTACATGTAAGTGTTATTTGGAGTTTAATAATTTATCGGAATATCGTTTATATACAAAAGAGATTGATGTGAAAAAAACTTGAAAAAATTAAAAATGAAGAAATTAGTACCTTCAATTTCAAAGACAGTCAGATCACAATAATCTTTATATTGTACTTTCAAAAGTCATTTTTGCGCACAGCTGGCGTGAATTTTAATGTTCTTTCATTGGAAACTTATTATACGCATTCGACTGGTATCACCCTAATATTTGAGTTCCTTTCGAAATTGACGAACCAATCACAATTA
>JARPRH010000656.1:1071525-1090406 GCA_031763665.1 Calameuta haemorrhoidalis
TCTTTTCAAGTTCTTAATTACCTTGATATTTCTCAGTCTTTGTCTCGGTAACGAGGTCGAGATCGAATTAAGTTTTAATGTAGGAAATATATATATATATATGTATCATGTGGTTTCGAGTGAGGTAGATATCTATCGATTGGATTCGAATAATTACGTTTTTTATGTACTATATTTTTAAAAGCACAATTAAAATTAATCAAAAGATTCGGATTTATGCTTTTAGATTTTC
Organism: Calameuta haemorrhoidalis; assembly: GCA_031763665.1. Taxonomy (NCBI): domain Eukaryota; kingdom Metazoa; phylum Arthropoda; class Insecta; order Hymenoptera; family Cephidae; genus Calameuta; species Calameuta haemorrhoidalis. The sequence continues at coordinate 1,071,758 of JARPRH010000656.1, forward strand.
ATCCAATACGTTTCTCGTCTACACTCGGTCCACTTAACTCTTTGAGCCATGCATTTTTGAAATTTGGTATTTGTTTTTGAGGTCACTGATTACGAATGTGAATTCAAAATCCAAAAATTCAAAATGGGGAATCCAATGTGACGGATGAAAATGAAAAATTTTACTTGATTTGCATGACAAATAATTTATAATAAAAAAAACAACGTACGAATAGAAATTTAAAAGATTCTGAAATATACTTTATGGTGTCCTTTATAAGTGTCTAAATCGTCATTTTGATTTTGTGGATAGTTTAGGCAGAAATGATTTTTTTTCAATATAAAGCATCTGTTTTGAGGATTTATTTATGTATAATACTATTGTAAATAAATAATAATTACTGCATAGATTTTTGGCACTTATCCATGTTTTAGAGATGATACAGAAATGAAAAAACATGTTATTTATTGTCAGAAGTTAATTTAAAACATTTGAGTTTGAGCGAAAAAAGGTGGGACACTCAGTGACCCACTGTGACGCAAAGGGTTAAACTGGGGTGAATCCCTATGTACTAATACGCTTCTTGGCATAATTCTTAAGAGTTATTTACGAGCTCATTTTTTGATACCATAAGCACACAATAACATACTCCACACGTTACTAGTAGTTTATCCATATATATAATGCAATACTAAGGGACACATTTACATTGAAAATTACAAGAATTTGACCCTTCAAAACAATATATCGCTTATGGGATAAACGAATCGGAAAATAAATGTTTTTAGAAAAGGCATTTCAGTAAAAATTAATAAAAATAATTTTTTTATTTTTTACAGTGCGGAGGATTTCCATGCACCGAAAGTTCAAGTCAACGCAAATCGCCAAGGGTGAGTTTTATATTTCTTTTCTTCTTCTCGCCGTCACCCTGTGCTTCATCTTTTCATTCTATTTACGAAATATATGCTGAAAAACATTTACTCTGGACGATGTAATAGCTGTTTTGACATTGACATTTCGTGGCTCCCGAAGTGTCGGCTTATAACGAGCTTTAATTTCAAAGGCAGTGACACATATTATTAATTCGGTATTGATAGCATACGTAATATCCACTCATTCGTTAAATTTAAAATATACAAGTCAAACACAAGTAGAAAAGAAAAGTATGAAGGACTATTCTAGTTGACAGAATAAGAGACCTAACGTATGACTGATTCTAATTTTAAATTTATAAGGCATGCTCTCGTGATTCGCATGATACTTCGTTTAGTAAGCGTCAACTGTTTTTAACACTATTTCTATTGAGGTACTCTGTACCTATGTGTATAAAAGAAAATATTGGCTTACCGAAGGAAATCTTGATTGTGCTTTGAATTTGTGTGTATTGACGTGCCTCCCTCACTTAGATAATCAACTTACTTATATCCAATTAATAGGATGGCTACTTACTTTACCGATCGATACCAACCGACATCTTGGAAGACGTTGATTTCTTTATTGTATATAAGTGATATTAATTATATTGCTGTATATAAAATATACTTCGTCACTTGTAATGAAACATTTACTGAGACTCACACGCAATATTACTCAACACGTACATATATATAATTTTTTCTATCCCACCCTTGGAGAAAGAGCATTGCTTTACGGAAGTGACGTCATTAAATTTTATTCATCGTTTATTCTCGCGATTGAAAAGACAGTATATGGATTCTTCGGATACGGAATTCAAATGTATATTTAAATGTAATATAACTAGTTAAAGTCAAATTTCAATATAACCAAATTTGAGATCAAATAAAACGTAGTCAAGATTCAATGAGCAATATAAGGTCTTTTTTGAGAATTTAATATTATTATAACGTATACGTTATTCATTCAAATACAATTGAAAATAGATGAATTTATATATTTAGAAAAAAGGGTGTATCATTATAGATTAACATTAATAATTTTTCATTAAATATTTTCTGCTCACTAGGGACAAGGGACTATTATTATATTTTATTAAATAAGAACCCACATTATCAGTGTCATCAATTTTTGGAAACTTCATTATCGAGAAGTAAAAAAAATAAATTACAGTATGTCGGTTGATAATGCTTAATGAATTTTTATGTATATCCATGTGAATGGGAGAATTTGACTATTGACATTAGAGCACCAGCTAATCCGTTTACGACTTAGGGATCAGTTCACCAAAGTAAACCGCAAGTTAATTCGTGGTTACCCTAAAAGTCCAATAAATTCGATAGTGCTTTCGTATAAAGTTTTCAAGCACGGTATAATGCTTCGAGGCTACGTTCAAGTTAATTACTTTTCGAGGTCAAGGGCAAGCGTTGCTTATGGTAATACATGGCTATCTGATATATTATATGCAGGATGATATCAGGACAAGATGTAATCAATTGTTTTATCAGTCAATTATATCGATGTCAATACTTTTTTTTTCGACCAATTAATTTTAATCATGTATGCCTTAGACAGTGTCTCAATTCTCATTAGCATGAAAAATATAAAATTGTTGATACCAAGACGATTCGGTTGTTCCAATTAGCTCAGACTACAGAAATCCGTATACTAATATTATGCATTATCAACAATGAAAACAAGGAGTGTAGCTGTGCCTATAGATATACGTTAGACTCGTAAAGCAAAGTTTCATTACAAACGAGGTTAATGCTTGCGTGTTTATAACCCAAACAATTTTACTCGTTTCGCAGAAAACATCCGCCTTTTTAAACGTAGCCTAACGTCCTATATATCGTCCGTGCCAACGGCGTCTCGGTAATAATAATCTGCTATTGTTTTTATAACGTACGATCTACACGTGGCGCAGAGGGAAGGTATGGAGGATACCGTATACGTTAAAGCGTGTTAAACCCGTGCTCGAATTTTTTATCTGTTTGCCATAGGTGGGGAAACCCTTGAAAAATTAAGGGCATCCGGAACTCGTTAAAGAATTATCCTCTACAAGAAAAATTACCTCTAAATCCCATGACACAGGGATGAATATTATTCGCGCTGGAATTCTCAATGAGGTTGAATTTACATGGGTGCCTGTATAAATATATTATTATAAATCAATAGTGCCTCGAAAGATAAGCCTACGTTACTTAAGAAAGGAGTTTGTATTTTTTTTAAATTAAGTAAAGCATTGATCGAGTATATAATGAATTCATTTATTAATACTTTGAAGGTGTTTTTTGTATAATTTCATTTTTTACAAAGAAAAAATGCTTGATCAATTCTCGAACATAATGTGCCTATGATCTTTGTACACTTCCAGGACTCTATATTGACTGTTGAATCTTAATGAATCACTATGTGCCAAACCAACGTGGTAAACATAGTCTGGTCTTGTGGAGGATAACGAGGGTGTGTCGAGTATACATGTAATTGAATTCCATTACACATTTTGAGAAGAGACTTGTAACGGAACCCAAAAAAAATGATTTTTTTATCGGCAAATCTATATCTTGCATGCTTGTCTTTTTGTGCAAAAGTAATGCTAAAAGAATCAGGATGGCGATAAGGTCGTTAGCATTCCCCTAATCTTACAACCAACCCTTCATAGTTTAGACTAAATTTTGGTATATCTCATAAGGGAGTTATATATATATATAATATATATATAGTTAAGTAATGGATGGTTCGACGGCTTTTATGTGTCCTCGCTGATGTGGGTCGACGGTTGTCATTTCGCTTATAAAGACAAGGAAGAGAAACAGGAAGAACGGGGGGATTGAGAAAGAACACTTGACAAACTTTGTCATTTATTCACAGCGTAGACACGCACTTGAAGTTCAGTAGCCATTAAACGTACTTTGACCCATCAACCCTCCTCGCTTCCCCACCCAGACTAACAGAAGGGGTGGTTCTGGCAAAACAACTGCCAGTGAGCTTGCACTCTCCCTTTTCGCAAACTTTCCAGTGGCTTCCTTTGCTTCCGTGGGATGCTGTGTCGAAAGAGTGCAGCCCTCTTGACGACAAGGGATGATTTAGGGATAGAGGGAGGGATGAAAGATAAGCGTGGAAAGTAAGAGACGGTTGGGAAGAATGACTGCTACCCTAGAGAAAGTAAAAAGGGCTTGGAGCTATTTGTTTTCATGTCCCTCAGTTTTTTGTAGGATCCTGTAAAAATGGGCAAGAAGGTCATAGATGATCTGCGTATGGCTTATCGATTTTTTGGACAAAGCCAAATGCCCTGGAGGTATACTGCTTTTAATTTTTAAAATAGTTCAACTGGTGGGTTTAGTTACGACTACTTGCATGGGCTTATATAGAGAAGAAATAGGAAACGCAATTTATTTCTATCAGAAATTAAAAAGGGAGCAAATAAATATACTGGTCGTCTCGAATGCCGATATTCGTGCGCTGTACAGGGTGTTCCGAAACTATCTGTTCAACGGGGTATGGCGGTGTTCGGGAGACATCACTGATCACGAAAATAACTTTCCTTTTGTTCGGAAGCTCTTAGTTTTTAAATGGGTGCAGGCCAAAGTTGACCAATCAGAGCGAGGCGTCAACAGAAACGTAGGCACCTACGAACTCTGAGTTTTCTTCCCTCGATTTTGTTTCTCGGTGGCTATGGGCAGACGGGCAGACTGAAACAGGGAGAAGCCATGCCTATTAGATGTCACTCACTGAGAACAGTCACTCACCAACTGAAAACTGCAATATCCTATGATAATGTAGGAAATATTAAGATCCGTTGCAGGAAGTAAATCCGAAATCTGTCACCTACAAGTATTATGTAACTTGGTGTGTACGATAAAAGCGTACCGGAAAAATTCTGGAAAAAGTCCTGGAAAAAAATACAGATAGAAGTTCCGGAAAAAGAACTGGTAAAAGTTTTAGAAAAAGTTCTGGAAAAAGTACAGGAAAAAGTACCGGTAAAAATACTAAGAAAAGTACCGGAAAAAGTACCGAAGAAATTAAGGGCGTGGAGCACCAGGACTCCTTTGATATGATCGAAGGGCATCTGTACATCAAGGACGAGGCGAAGCGCTCCTATTATTTAATTTTTTTCCCTTTCTTTATGTCAACTACTCCTCCTACATTTACTCTCTCTCTCTGTGTGTATATAAATTGTGTATATATATACACACACACACATACGCGTATGTACGAGAATATTCGCAAATATGGACAAAATATGGAGAGCCTGCTACCTGCTATACATAATTCGTATTCAGATATACAGATTATAGATATAGGTTGTGTATATACATAACATAGCACCAGATATAGATAAGATCGATAGAAAAGGCTAATAGACTTCTACCGTAAAATTGCATTAAGAGACGTACGTACTACGAATTTAAAGGATTTGAGAGACTGACTCGTAATTTCGATAGGTATCGCACGCTTAAGAGCCTGGCATTCTAAAAAGGCACTTCGTTTTAGTTTCTGATCAATCTAGACGGCGACCTATCACGAACCAGCCACTTCAGGCTTATAAGGAGCTTTCGTGGCTGGCTTTCGTATTTCTAATACTTTACGTTACAGGGAGCGCGTTTTCCAAGAGTCCACTTGTGCTATTTGTTATCTCAAATCTTTTCTTTTTTTTTTTGGATAAAACTCAATGAAGTAATATAACTCATAGTAATAATATATCTGTAATCTTTTTTAAAGCGATCCGCCATGTTTGTCATGTAAAAAGTTTATACAGGTTAAAAACTAATGAGGAAATAAATCAATTAACACAGATTAATACATAGACCTGACAGTTATAGGCAAACCCCGACCTTAACCCTTTCGCAGGGACGTTCTCCCTGATGCGAAATAGTTCATCATTTTTCCGTGAATGTGAGGAGGTCGCATCGATTTTACTCTAATCTTGCTTTGATCTGAAACATACTTCCGCATAGGGAAGTGAAACGCGAATTATTTACAGAGGTAGATTGATCGCGAATTATCATTCAGTAAGTTCGTACAGTTAACACGACAAGCTGATGGCGCTGGTGTTGCTTTAAAAATAGCAAGGTGAAAGTGACGGAAGTGAAAGAGAACAGATGTAAAAAATATATGAAACTATGCTAAAAGTTTTTACAGCCTATAATCACAGAATTGCTCATGTTTCTTGAAAAGTTTAAAAATCTTTGAGCCCCAGTAGAATCAGTCAAGATTCGACGCGGGAAATTTAAAAATACGAGATGCCTGGATTGAATGTACGTATTGGTAGCACGTATACGTGGTGCCTTAACTGAATTCGGTGGGATAAGAGCACAAGGGGGTAGTTAAACAAATCACAGTAATATAAATGTGATACAATTGTGTTTCCTCGCAAGTCAAATGTCAAACTGATACCAGGGTAGGATCAAAGCAAAATATCAGCCAGTTAGCCGACGAGACTAAAATATAACTGATGGTTTTAGTATAGTACATGCGTATATAATATATATGACATTTACACATCCCAGTGCAAAGCATAGTTGCAACTGGCATATATACCAGCTATACTAGTATGTATTTGTAAAAGACATACACGGTTGAGAAGCAAAGATGACGATACAATGAAATTCAAGAATACACGGCCCTTTGTGAAAATTTGGGTGTCCGTTCCGAGATTTGTATTTTCCAGTATACCAGAACAAAATAGATGTCTAAATATGGACATTTAAATACTTCTATCGTCTTAGAGGTACTGTGTACCCCCATATGCATATATACTTAAACGTATATAATAGACATTAGAGAATGAGAGATTTCTCGCGAAATCCTCGCGAATTCTCCAATTTGGCAACGTCTATCCATCCTTCCACGAGGATGCTTCCAGACAGAATTACGAAGGGCATTATGCGGAGATTTGGCAATTTGCATAAAGCGGCAGTAGAGAGAGTGCCTACTCGAGATCTAACTGCCACAATCGCAGAGATTCCGACGAGTTTGCTACGACGATGGATCTTATCAAGGAGAATGCATGATTTCATGCTAATGCACGCAGTGTCTGTCTACACACGTTGCACCTTGATGTGTCTGGACGATGTGGAGCCGAAGGAGCTGCACATATTTAATAGCAAAACGCAGTCTATTAGCTATCCAGCAATCTTGCTTATCACTACCCCTTTTGAGTTCCTGGCATATATGCATTTTAATAGTCAAGCGCAGTTTAGTAGCAGCACCAATCCCGTAACATTCATATCATCCGATTGGATGCCGTTGAGAAATGTTTTTTCAATTTATCAAAAGCGAATTTCAGAGTGAATCCGAGAACCAGCCGATGAAGAAGACCTTGTTACAAAGTGTGTACCACGTGTGACTGAAGTATCCATGGAGTCATCGATTGCCCCGTCTCTTCCTACTGAGACGTGGGAGCTCATCGTCGAACAATTGTTGTCATCCCCTTTGTTGGGAAGATCGTTCATCTCACAGTATCCAACCCTTGGTCCACTCCAACCTGAGAGAATCGTTTTCCTCGTACCACACGAGTCACTTCTCCATCCGCTGTTCTTCAGGCTGATCAAGGTCTCTGGTCAGGATGAGATTGTGCAGTCTAAGGGCCAATTTCATGTTCAAAGTAACATTATGAAAGTGACTGTGTAGATTGACCTTTTTTTCCTGTGTTAGCTCTCGTAAAATCTTAAGCGTAAAGGTACTTTGAGATTCACTTGGATATTCGCCGGATAAGGGTTGCGTCGCAATATGAGCAACGCAGGAATGAAAGTTCATCCATTATCGACGATATAGGGGGAGTGAAGTAAATCGTGCGATTCTCATCGAGCTCGGTGAAACGTAGCAATCTCCTACTCGATCTAAAGATTTCCGACTGATCTCCAGTCAGAGATAGAAAATACTCCGGGCGTTGGTCTACCGCGGTCTCTCTCCCTCAGACGGAGTCGCTATTTCTAGAAGACGCCGTGGGTAACCCAAAGAGCTATAGATGAGAGTCTAGATAGAGAAAGGACGGATGAATATTCGTTGGAAGATTCATAACGTTCATTTATGCACGGGTCAGTGACTCATACCTTGGAGGGAATATCTATAGGTATCTATGAGGTACCTGACTATGGTATTCTTGAGAGGGAATGGCAAGGGATGGTCTATATGTATATTGGGGTGACGCAGTCAGGTCGGCGCCGAGGTCGGACCAGTTTCTGTATGCTCTCTGAAGTCGCAACCTATTTTCATCTAGGATTGTCAGAGGTGGGCGACCATGTTTGCAAAGCCTTTTGCGGCCTCTTCGAGCGAGCCGACGTTCAAGACAATAGCGCGCGAAAAGCACGGAAGTAACTGAGAGAAGCCGCGGCATAAAGGAACGAACCCAAGTCTTCGCACTAGACTCCTTCGCCTGCTTCCATCTTTGCTCTATTGCGGCTTGCTCTCCTCCCTTAAAATAATTTGCTACCTCTCTCTTTCTCTCTCACACTCATCCCATACGTATTCTCTCTCCCGTCAGTCGAACCAGTGCCTACTAGAATCCGCCCTGCTTACTGTTATTGCAGGATACAATTTTCCAGGCTCCGTTTCACCGGAAATGGGATCTTAACGAGAAAATCCTGCTCAGCAGTGACCGTAGCTCCTGGAAAACGCGTCTGCTAACACTCGTCGAATCGCGTTTGCCAAACTGCCTGTAAGCTTTTCAATTAAACTTTCTAAAATGCTGATCTGCAACGTCCGCCGCTTGGGGGCTTGGACATCGGGCTTCGACTTTCCTACCTACTGATCCCCTCCCGGTCATCCCAAGACCTATTAGAGCGGACGCTTCTACTTTGGTCGAGGTGGTTGTTACCCTTTGAAAGAATCGATGCTACTGACCACTGAAAAAAGGCTATATGTACGATCTACCTTTTATCGTCGACGTCATCAAATAGCAAGGAGCCTGTACGGTTCGTATTTTACGTTTTGTTTTCTTCTGTCCATTTATCCACTGGTTCGAAGGGATCCTTTTGATCTCGTGACATGAAATGCGATGTCCCTTTCTTTCTTTGAATTATACACTGGACTGTAATGCATGATGAAGATTCTGCCTTGATCAGTGTCCATAGAAATAATTTGTAAAAATTACATTCGGTGTCTCCTTCAATACAATTTATAGTCCGGGATTGGTATTTGTCATTTAATTTCTAGGGATACGTTTGCTTTGAGGTCTGGTGAGAATTTAACGTTACATTCTTTTTTTTATACTTTAAAAGAATCTCGTGTATAAGGTTGAGGAGATGATGCGGAAAGATAACGAATGGGGACTAGAAGGAGTGCTATTCCTCTAAAACTTTCAATTACACTCACGTACGTATCAGTGTATCCCAATACTCTCTGCTCCGGTAGAAGTTTCTAAGCTCCTATTCCCTAAGGATCAAGTCCATCTGATTACCGGTAATGGGTTTGTGTTTTAAGATCCCTTCCTCTACCTCGCCTTGGAGTCACTCCCTTCGTATCATCTGTCCGACAGTCTGCAGTGCGACGGAGAAGGAAAATGACGGATAATCCAAAAAGAAAAGATACTCGCAGGGATATCTCGTGTACACGTAGCGCCGCGGATAGATCAATTTTTAATTTGCGAATTTCAATTTACTTGTTCAGCAAAAAATGTTCCTTTACCCAAGAATTAATCGCCCATTCCATTCCTTCGCCTTCATCCCGTAAAAAAAAGAAAATGCTCATTCCCCTCTCAAGGAAGTTTCAAAACGAGCCTCGGTGCTTTCGTGATTTCCTTTTAAGTGTTTCTACCTCTTGTTCACATTAAAGGCGAATTAAGGTACTCAAGGACGAAGGGCTCCATAGAATAATGTACCTCTGGCCTTGTTACGTGTGCGAGAGGTTAACCAAAATTGCCAGCGAATTAATTATAGACGCGGCGGTGTACGAACACCTGTCGAAATTTTGGGAATTGAGAGAATTTTTTTTCACGATATACTAGAAATAATGTCATAACGTCAAGTGTCCGATGAACATAGTACGGCGACGCGAAGCGAATCCTGTGAATGTTTCATTTTTTTAAATTTTCAATTTGTTTATTTATCTGTATATCCGCACACGCTACCCCACGGGACCGTTCGATTGCAAGGTTCGGCGAACGTCAGCAGATCACGGAAACGAGATTTGGCCCAGTCGGAGGTAATTGGGAATAGGATTTGGAGCACGAAAATAATTGGTTTCCCCAGCTTGTCCAATCGCCGGGCGTCTAGCTGCCGTTTAACCTAGACCTATTGCTTTTTTTTCTTCCACGTTCATTTTACTCTCCTTATTCTCTATGTATAATCTTCACGTGGACGACAATTCAAATCTACTCGACTTTTCGCTTAAATCAGTAACGATAAGTCGACTCGACAGCTGAACAAGTTTAAATTCAGTTTAGAAGGAGTTAGGGTGATCTAATTTTTTTTGACGTGAGAATTAAACAGAAAAATTAGAAACTTTCCTTAGAAAAGAAGTGTTTAAGACATTAAATACCGAAATGCTATGTCGAGGGTGATTTGAAGTGCGCAAGGGTCTTCGCAGGGTCGGCTCCTCGTTCTAGGGTCTGGACATTAAAGATTCAACGTAGGTGAGTAAAACGACCCGTTAAGACGGTCTTCGGGATCAAACACGGGAAGGGTCTACTAGTGCGTTAATGTGGGAATGCAAGTACGAGGACGATAAAATCACGGCTAAGGACCTATCGAGCAGCTTTAGAAACTATGCCGAGGTAGTTTAAGGTCCTGAAGCTTGAGTTAACTCTAACAGCAACTGTGTGCGACTTACAGTAGTACGTGCCAGAGTGTTTTGACATAGACCAAAGTAAAGTAACTTTATTCTAACGATGATAAGTACTGTTTCTTTTATTCTTTTTATCTCTCTCTTAATTTTCCATCATCGTCCTCATTCCTTGAGGCTCTATATATGTATACACGGGTATCCTTAACATGATGAATCGGTATAACATGTTGTCACTATTTATATATTGAGAGAACAGTCAAAGAAATAGCGTAGAACGATCTTTGCTCGAGATGGAGCTACTCGTGGAGAATGATTATTTCGATTCTTGTGCTTTTGTAAAAGATCAATCGTACCGTTCGTTGGCAGGTACGATATCGATTCCAAGATAGAGTTTGCACTTGAAAGGCTTTTATATATAGAAAAGGTGGCAGGTATTTTGCGACAAAGCAGGTACGCTATTACCTTTCCTGTACGCAAGCTAGACTCAAATAAGAAGCCTCCTTGGAGTTTCTGGTTAGAACATTTTTGGTATAGCCCGAATGGCTCGACAGTTATTTTTCGTTTACAACATTGTTCGCTGGGTTACAAGATGAAATTTGCCTTCTTGTAGTTTCATTTCTTCGCCGTGAACGTAAGCCAGACGTATGCTGAATGCTGAGTTGACATTGCGAAATATAATGTGAATTCCAGGTGGAACCGTCAGCACAGCGTTTCCTTTCAATCCGAACACTGTCCGCCTTCTAACTCCGTAATCTTTTACTTTTCTATCGGACACGCGTTCTTCTCGACGTTACAATTTACCAAGGCCAGGATCACCATAGGATATGGTGCCTTTGTCGTATTTTTATGATCGGGACGGTAGCGTGACGGTGTCCTCGAAACTGCTTATACGTGCGAAGAATCTTTGAAGCTTCTCAATCCCGATAATAATATTTTATTTGTTGCTCTCGAAGAAAGGAAAAAATCGATAATCAATTGACAGAGATTACTTTGTATCCTGAGATAACACTAAAGTTATTTCGGTCATGGTTTTCATCTTCGACTTTCGTTCACAATGGATTACCAATGTTTTATCGCGAGATCAAATCTAGAGTTGTGGTGAATTCTCAAAGAAATAAATCCGTACTACGGTGAGCCTGGGGATGTTTTCAATAGAAGAAAAGCACGAGGTTTTGTCCTTTCTACAAGAGAATTCATTAATCATTGGTCCGGTCCAACATGGATGAAGGAGAATGGAGGAGGGTTTGCCAATGGTCGCGAATTAATGAAGTTATCGGTCCGTTTTTTAATTACGGTAAGTAAGATTCAGGATGAAGACGAATATGCAATAATAAATTCAATGGAAATATAGTACGAGATATCGTCCCCATTCCGTCAGAATTTATCACTATACGTGCTGATCGTTTGTTCTCGATGCAAATTTGATGCTGGTTGTACCTTACATTTTTTCTAAATTTTTTTTTATAGAAATAAGAAAGATCGATCCCAATAGTGATGGAAATTCAATATCGAGGCTATAGCAGGTGAATGGAAAGCTTCTCTTATATTATAAAAGAGGCAGAAACGTAGGGAAAAAAGGAAGAAGAAAAACCAAAGAATGGAAGATCCAGTCCTACACCTGTTTTACCTTTTTATTTTGCAATATTAAAGTTTTCGTAAGAAAATCTTTATGGAACAAGTTTTGTAAAATGAGGAAAGTTCCTGCGCTCAAATCGTTATAGAGCGTTTCACGGCTTTCGTGGATTTATGCTCTCAACCAGCGGCACCCTTAAGTAGCCACCCTTACGATCACGACGCTAATTCGAAGCAAATAGCCGATCCTGATGTTCGACACTTACAGTGAGCCATTAATTTTTCTTCACTTGAGTACCGCAGTCGGTACTTTTTTATCGACCACCGGAACCACAAGAGGCCACGTTCATCCAGATACAAAGAGGTCATCGTTACACGTGGTGATTTCCATGAGGGTCACCGGCTTCTCTTTTCAGCCCTTATTCCTTGCCGTTGCTTTACTTCCCCCATCCCTCACTCCTTCGGTCCCTTTCCCTTTGGATGATCAACCCTTGCCTTCCTTCACTCGTGTCCACAGAGGCATGGCTTGCACGTATACGCGACACATGACAAGGGATGCAGACTCGCGGTAAACTAGGCGTGAAACAGACTTTGATGTAGAAAGGAAGGAATTTGCGGTTAGAGTGGATGGAGCGTAGATAATCGCTATCCTGCTACCCCTACCACTCTATAGATGGCTGGCATCTGTAGGCATCGAGCACATTCACGTACAGATAGAATTGTGAGTGTAGGCGGAGACGGTACAAAGGATTATTCGCAAATCGTCCTTGTATTCACAAATTTTTCAAACTACGTTTCGCTTTCGAAAATATTATTAGAGATCGAATCGATGCCGATGAAATATCTCTGGAGCATTCAAAGACTCGAATTATTTCATCCGAGGGTATAAATATTTTACATATTATTAATAATTTTTTGATCTCTCTTATTACCAGTTATACATGTAAATATACCTTACCTAAGAAATTGATCGACTGGTTAATTACACGGAGTAGCGGAGACGAGATTGCCTCGTTATATGGCTGTCTACTAGAAAACGAAGTAAAGAGCCAAGGTGCAAGGTAGCAGGCCTAATAAAAACGAAGTGCTGATGATTGAAGTACTTTGATGAAAGCAGACTAGACCAGAGGATGACGAAAATAGTAAAGACGAAGGGCGAACGATGATGTTGATCGTGTAAAGGGTAAATAATATTTCTTCAATTAAAACAATTCACTCGAATCTGCAATTGCATCAAGAGCACCGAGATTTTAACTTGCATTTTATTTATTCGTATTTACGTTTTATCGGACGACACGTAGCCGGATGTCATATGGATGCGGACACGTCAAAGGAAAATTTGTTGAATGGACGATATGAGAATTTTTATATTTATGTAATATTGTACTTTTTTTTTTATATTTTCAATACACGAGTCCACATGCGTTACAGTTACACTTAGCATACGTGTGTGGTACGAATTTAAATCACTGTTCCTATTTATGAAAAGGACTGTACCTGCTCAGAAATCAAAGGCAATAGCTGCTTCCATAATAGTGCTACCTGTCCCTATGGTCTCGCAACGAGCACTTGATTTGCATCTAGAGTGCGAACGGAGTTTGGTGGATGAGTGTACTATGCTTGGCTGGGTTATAGATCTACATACGATTATGCAATCGTGTGTTAGGCTTACCGACAATATTCAGATGGAATAGGCATCTGCTTATCGATTTTCGTTAACGAGCTTTCAAAATTCTTCGTGAAATCTACTATATGTAATGATAATTGTAAATATTACCATCGAACTGAACGAAATGTCGATGTTATTTCACTGAAGGAATAATACGGCCCTCGGGCAACGGGAAATAGGAATCTACGTTTCAGGTGAGTGATGTAACTATATGTATAGGTGAATTCATTCGTTCGTTCGTCATTCATGCATTCATATATCCGTTAGGTTGGATCGGCAATTTCAATTACATTCGAGCGAAAGTGGAAAAAGGGGTGCAATCAAATTTTGACGTAAAAGATGTCCTTCTTGTTATATTCAAAAGAAAGATGCTATGAGAAATCGATTGGAATGCATTTTGAAAGACCCCTTGCGTCGTTTCTGCTATGACGATAGAATTTTATTATTTTCGTAAAGGCGGAACAAGATGGGCTCATCTAAAATAGCGTAAAGCTTACGACATTCGACATAGAGAGTTATACCGGATGGTGAATGAGCATGCGCGTTTGTTGTATGTATGTATGTATGAAGATTTTGTATAGAATATATGTCTGTATGTAATGCAGAATGTAGGGATGTTCCAGTGGCCTGTGTCCTCGTTACGTCTAGTGGCGCACAACCTCACAGTGGAACCTTTCCGTCCTCTTAACAGGTAGTACAAACATTTCGAGTACCGTAGCACGTGAGTGCTAGCTTGGTGGAAAGAATGAGGTGAATTGTCGGTAGCTTCTTTACCGACTAGGGAGATCGTGGATTTGCGACAAAGCTCGTTATAAAAATTTGCCAAAAAAAAGAAAGAAGAAAAGAAATTCATCGATTCCCACGGGTCAATCCTCGTGGCAAATATTCGAGGTTCAAAGGGGAAGCTCTGGAACAAAAGTGGTAGAGATGTTACCTTCTATGAGATTTTGACGAGAGGAATGACGGTGGGAGAGGAAAAAGTTCGTAATTGGCCATCTCGCGAAAGAGGGTTCTGAGAAATTGGAAGCGGAACGGATGAGACGGTGAGAGGAACACGGCGAGTACGAATACCTGGACGAGACTCTGTAGAACGTCGGAACAAAGAATCACCTATAGATTTTTACAGCTTCCGAGCGGAAATCTCGACCAACGGGAGAGAGTCAAAACTGAAATAAAGAAGACGTAAGTGGGCGTAGATGGATGCTGGATACTGGATACGTACTCGGATATCTATATACCTTTCTTTAGACGTTATAAGATATGATGGTGGCTGTTACGTGGTAACAGGTGGGGCAACGGTACCAACCTTTTGGCGTAATTCCAGGCGCTTTTTACGTCCGGTGCATTCCCTTGCCAAAAATGATTACACGACTAGACGGTATCCGTGCCAAGAGTGCACTGCCTTTGGCGCTTACGCCACCAATACTTTGCCACCTGAAAAGATATTCTCGACGATTAATAGCGAGAGTTCTTGTTCCGGTCTCCATAGGGAGAAGTCACAGCTTCCGGGTATTATCTTCCGGAAATTTAGATATAAAGGTACCTTGGAAATGAAAATCGAAAAGATTTTTATGAGAGGAGAGTTCCTACCTTACATCATGTATAATTCTCAGCAGCTTCACCTTTGGATGACAGTTTGATTATTTATTGACTTGGAAAGGAGAATGAGGTTACTCTGGCTGAGGTGACGTCACCGGAAAGCTGATATCGGGAATAATGCTAGAGCACAGAGGTGGATGTGGGAGAAAAAATGCGTCTCGTCCGAATGGAGGTTGGTTCGCTGATACTGGGGTTGATGTGGGGTTAATCGTTGCGTTCACACTTGCCGCGCATCAAAGCCATTCGCACGCTATCTCTATAGCTGGTTGGGTACTGTGTCGAGGTTCGCGTAGGGGGTTGATCATGTCGGAACGGCTAGCAGAAGGGTGGTATGCTGTATAAGTGGACCGAGGTAGGGAGGCTGTTGAATAAAAACTGGCGTGAGGTATAATGTATAGAGTGTAGGAAGGAATATTTAATCGTAAAAAATATATTAAAAATTTATGGGATTAAAATATATTACTGTTATTGTGTACTGGAAATAATGACTATACTTGAATCGGCAGTAACATGTATTTTCGAGGGGCCGGCTTTCTATGATTTTCAATGCAAAAGAGTCCCCTGGATTCTAGATTTTATTCCTGAATAGATTGTATCTTCGTACAGCAATTTTGTAAGATAGCGGTGACTAGCTTGTTTGAGTGAAGAATTTTAATTAATTTCACCATTTCTTCCTGAGATTCAAGTCGGTATTCCAGAATGTAAAGAGAAGTGAAAGACTATAAAAGATAAAAAGACTAACTTTTCGACATGGTGAAATTTTCCTTCCGATTTCTTGACATTCTAATCTTTTTTGTTACCTGCCACCAATCTTCTTTAAGGTATGCAGCCCTTGAGGCTCGGCTGGCTTTTCTTTCCTCTTTATTCTCTTTTCTTCTCCCTTTTATTCTTATATGACTTTTTCATCCCTCATTCATTTTGTCTTTATTTTTTTTCTTTGAAGTTCACACGGCCAGAGCCCAGACTCTTTCGAGGGTGAATCGATTGAGAAATACCGTTCACCCGGTATTTTCTCTTTCCGCATTACTGGCTGCTGTAGATCTCGTTAACGTGTCAAGAATCTTTCGCGATGCTTCATAAGACAATACAGTCAGCGGTATGTCAGCAATAAACAACAAAAATTCCCCAATTTCCTATAATTCAGCTAATCTGGAAGCTCTGCGTGCCACTTCCGTTCATCGCTTCGTTAATCCTGACGTCACTCTTTCTCTCTTGGCCTGGAACGAAATTAGACATCTTCGAATAACCAGCAAAGTTGCCAACCTCGACAGACTTTTTTTTTTACCAGTAAAGAGAATACACGATTACAGTTGAAATAAAAGTGTCAATTTTAACGTTAAATTAAATATTGTAAATTGCTATGAAAGGATCATCGTGACGTAATAAAAAAAAGTATTAGTGATCCCTTTTGAAAAAAAGTGAAAAAATTAATTTAGAAAAACCTTATCAGTCTTAATCATTTATCTTAACGTTATCTATAACCTCGCTAATATTGCTTCAGATCTAATCGAATAGTTAGGTTATAAAAAAATAACGTTTCATTTTCGACAAAAAAGAATCACGGAATCTCGAAATATACAACACTTGAATACAATAGAGGAATCGATACAACGCTGTTCATACAGTCTAGAGTGGAAGTCGATAAACACCTGCCGCTCCATAGCTCACTAGATATTAGGTACGCTTAACTCGAACTTTAGTTACCGATAAGCGAAATATATGCAAGCATTGACAATGATCAATATGATTTGCGAATCGATTAGAATTAAAGGAAAATGTATTCTTATTGACGAATTCGACTAAAGCGAGTAATCAGTCCAGATAAGCTTGTTGATTTTTGTGTCTATAAATAAAATCGAATTCTACATAAGGTGGATGGTCCAGTCATTTGTCCTGTTCCAGCAGTCGTCAGTTGTGTTATAATACTGTAGATTTTGCTATAGTCAAAGCACACATTGACGATTACCGGTACATGGCCAATGATTGGGCTATCCTTCCTATGTAAAATAAAAAAAATGTCAAAAAAACAACAATACACCGACAGTAGAAAAATTGCATAAGCTTGACTTTGACATGGGATTTCATGAACATTGGACTAATTGACACAGGTGATTATCTCAGGAATCTTACTGACAGTATCTCGTGTTTTTGTGGCAGTAGCAATCCTCTCCTTAACCTCTCTTGTCCATCCCTTAAATTTATGACCAGCTGTACGTGCTTTTTTTCAAGCTACTAACCACGCGGCTGGCTGCGTTATACCAAGCTGACCTAAAAAAGCAGCTTCCAACAGAGACTTCATTAGGACCGGCTGACTACAAACAGAATTTGAATTTCGTCACAACATACCAAATGAATATCTGGCTCATGTCTGTATGTACTTGCGATGGTTTTGAAACCCAAAAATTGTTCAGGCGCTTGTAACGTAATATACGCAAGGGATGTTCGCATAAGCAAAATAATATACTGTGAGGGGAGCATCCCTCATAAAGGTCAGACACCTCGTTATATTATAATTCAACATACGTCAGTCTATGAGGAAAATAATATAAATGACGGATGAAGAAATTAGGCTAATTTTGAAAATAAAAAAAAATACAATGTAATTCAATGTCGAGGTAATTTTATATAAATAACGGAAGCAGTTCGTGTAATACATAAGTCATTGTTTCAACTTCGTGGATACATGTAATAACGTCTGTGCGGTTTTACGTTGAATCTCTTCGTCTCTATAAAGTCCAATGATCGATCGATTATCAGAGAAGTGCGATAGCAATCAGTCGGGCAATTGAACTCCGTGGAATTAGGGGGAACAACGATATATAGATATAGCCCAATTATCTTTCTAATAACTGGACTATACTAGTTTAGGAACTTCATTACTTCGATTGGGTACTCGATCCCCACCGCCATCAGATGTATCTCGATGATTTTCATTATGTGGAAAATTAATGTCAGTCACATTTACATATATGCCGGTACGGTTTAACGAATGGGCTATGGTCAGGAGTTGGCTTACGGACTTTATTGAATTTAAATGCATTTAAGTTGGCTGTTATTAGTGTGCCTTGGGCGGGTAGATACGATTACTTGTATCTATGGTTAGAAACAATATGCATACGGGAGCTCAAGCCATGAGTGTAATATGATTAGCTTTAGTACTGAGGCCGATTACGTAATCACGTTAAT
>JARPRH010000656.1:1105721-1118655 GCA_031763665.1 Calameuta haemorrhoidalis
GTACGTATATCTTTGAGATTTTGGCCTAGTGTCTCGCGAGGAGAGAGTTAATGGAGCTGGAAGATTTCAGATCCTTTCTTCCATTGTGAAAGGCCCCTTTAAGTCCCTTGGCTTCTACTCGCCGATTTATTAAACTCTACGAATCGCAGGAATGACGAAGCCAAGGAATGGAGCGGAACTGAAATTATTATCTTTTCCCCTATCCGCTCGCTCTTCATGATCGTATTGAATCGTTTTCTGGGGGAGGGGAGGGGTGGTCTGTGCTAAGGTTGGTGCTCAAGATAAGTTATAAAGATTCCAAAGGCTCGTGGGGCGGTAGAAAATATATACTGTCGGCTCATTAGAAAATAAAGGGATGTTGACTTTTAAGGAACGTTGTTATATCAATATGATATTTTATTTTTTATCTTACACATGATATTTATTTTATTGTTATTAATTTTTTATACTCTAACGATTATCATTCCTAATAGATTCTTTAGCTCAATAACCTTTCGAGTTATCTCGTATAAGATATAGCCTATCTTCGCAAGAAATATACTATAGGATTCGATAAACGGCGCTTATTAAATACAGATGGAAATCTCTTTTTACACGATTTTATTTGCTAATAAGTAAAGGAATGAATTTAAAATGGACGATAGTTTTTCATTCTGCGTTTATTATCTCAGCCGTGCAAATTGCTAGAGTGAGAAAATCTTTGAATTCTATTTGCTTTGAAGTAAAGAGATCCCATTGACAGAAACATACGCAATGACGCGAAGAGAAGATTATCAAAAGCGATCTTCAGAACTGGTAAAAGAATTTGCACAAAGATAAATGTATAGGAGACAAAGAGATGCAGATCAAACGCGATGGATACGAGGCTCTAGGTGCGTTCTTAATCGTGCGACAAGTTCATAATGTGTACGTTAAATCAAATATTTCAAAGCGATTCGCTTATTTCTGAATTCCCAAAGGAAATTCCTTAGATTTTCCAAGATAATTAAATTCGTCGAGGAAAATTTGTTTATCCTCCTGATCCAAAGGGTTATCGCATCCCTGTCACAGTACAAACGACCATACAGATACAGGTTGCTGGTATGCCAAGAACAGATACCTCCAGCGAGTTCAGCATTATTTAATCAACAATGGTGAAACTGACGAAACATGCTCTTAAGGAAATACGAAAAGATTAACTGCTATCAGCAATCTTCCTGTTACCTTTGAAATTCTAATTCAGCAAGAACGCCGCTGTACAACATAGCAACGTCTAGGTATCTGATACTCAAAAGCCATAAAGTCCACCCCAGCCAAATCGTATATCAGTACACAACGGCTTGCACTTGGCCAAAGGATAGGATAAAGTAGAGCCGGATAACGAAAACATGGACGAAGCCGTTCTCTCTGTTTACCAAAGCAACATCCGTTTCCCACGTAGCCAGGACGCTCAACAGCATCCTCGTCCAGTATAGCCAGGCATTTGTTATAATTAGCGTCACAGACACCCTGTCAGCCGCAAACCACCGACTGGAATTCCTCTGCATTCCCAGTCAGAATGCCAAGCTCCTATATGTACACTGCATATCTACTCCCTAGCGCATATATCCGATAGAGAATCTAGTTACGGACTATCTGTGGATGAAGATCATATCGAGAAGATGATTCAAAGTAGAAAATAATTTTTTCAAATCGGAATGAAACTCTTGGTAAATAATAAATAATAATAATAATGATGATGTATCTTGAAGATCCACGACACTCCTAGTACGGTTTATGTCACGGGGGTTAAATACATTACAGGGTGAAGTCTCGTTGTTGAACAGGGTTAGTGCACGTGTATGTATGCCTAGAATGATATCTATGCATGGACACGTCACCGAGGCTTTGCAGGGATCAACCCTAATTACGATAAATTACAGGACTGGAGCCGTTGCTTGACGTAGATTGCAACCCTTTGCTTGGCGAGATGGAAATGTACGATATCGTTATTTTTTGCTGGTTACCTTGTATTCCACTTTCCCTTTTCTTTTTTTTTCTTTCTATTACTCGCACATGTCACGACCTCTTTTAGTCTCGTTAGCCAGTCGCTTCTCTTTAAGAGCGCTGATAATCAACGTCCGATCTGCGTGCAGGGTTTCCCACCTCAAAAGCGAACGCTCCGCTTAACTGATTAGCGACTCGTGAGCCACTCGCAGGAAAATTATTTTTCTCGATACGAGATTGATAAAACGTGCTTATGATAATGTGGAACCCTTTGTCGAAAATGAGAAAGCCGTCCGCGGAGGATGAAACTAGCTTGGAGATTAAATTTCCTTTTTAAATTCAAGACCGAAAGGGCTACGTGACAAAAGCTACTAATTAGGCCCTTTTTTATATGTAAGATAAACGTAGAGTGAATTTTTTTTGTAAGTTTTATCATCCCCACGGTAGATCATTGATAAGCTTGATTTGTAATTCCGAGGACCTGACGAAACAAAATATCTACCCGGAAGAAATACGGAAGATTTTTGTAAAACGCGATAGTTAGTTTGTCCTTATGGACGGAAGATTTTCGAATATTTTATATATAAACTATTTTATGATTTATATTTTACATATAGACACGGTATTATATCCATATTCTTATAGTACGTGGCTCTTACTATATACGTTGAATAAACCTAGTGTAATATACATATATATTAGATGCTTCGATTTGTAGAGACTTTTCTCACGAAGTACGAGCAGCTTTTATTCGTTTCTCAGGATATATAGAAGGTAGTATAGTAGAGGCTCAATTTCAGAAACAAACTGACTTCGTCCTCGCACGGAAGCAGGTCCCCTTTCCCTGCTAGTCGTTCCTTCCGTCGATTTTGCATTATTTGTTGCTCTCGACAGGGGATTCAAGAAACAGACATATGTCTTGACAGTCTCGTTCACTTTCGGGATGAATGATTCTTCGTGAATTGACAAGATAATAAAGGAGGGAGTACAGTGAAATAAAAAAACGGTCGAGTAAAGAAAGTGCGATTATACGCGAAAGAATAGAAATTCTGAAGAAATTATAACGGGGATTCCGGTGGTGAAAAGGAGGGATAGGATATTATACTTATGTTAGTATGGAACAGAGATAAACCAGCGGCAGCCATCTTTGCATTGAAATAGGGAGTAAAGACTTTTTAAAGACTTTAAAGACGTCGGGGAAGAAGCGAGGACTGAGTTATTCATCGTGCCGGAAGTTTAAGAAGCAATGGGGATGTCCGTGTCAGTTTTTAGTGTCTTCGTGGTTTATCATTGTTGACAGACTTTTGTATAGTGAATGAGAGACTTTGTTAAATAATGCTGCTTCTTTGATTTTTCTTTCTTCGTTTTGCTTCTTTCGCTTTCCTTTATATCTGGGAATGCACCTAGACCGGAAATAATGAAGATCTCAAGAGCAGAAACGAGTCTCGGACGTTTTGATACGTGTGTAGCTTATCTATGGTTTATACGTTATATTATCTCTATAGCGTACTAGTACGTGCTCTTTGGATTTATCGGATTTATATATTTCGAAACCGTTTGTCTCTATCGATCATAGCCAGCACGTTAGGACCTCGATAAACTCTTTTACGGAGTTTCCGGTCATCATAAAGAGACACTTTGAGTGCATCTAAGGACGTTTAGTTATTGCCAAATAAAACGTCGTAACTATTCAGAAGTTAATTTTTCTCGAGATATTGAGTAAAATATAATATTTTTGATATTGGATATATGTTATTTATTGAGCCATATAGTTGTATTAATATCATAAAAAATATACCTGCTGCACGTGCGAATATTTTCAAATAATTATTTACATCGTAATTGCCATGAAAAACATTTATTGATGATTTATTGAAAATAATATCCAATGCCAAATTCTCGTAACGTGTCGTATCAATTTGTAGCTTATAGGTGTGACAGAACGCGAAATATTATTTACGCGAAATTTTTTATCCGCTCTGCTACCCGATTGGAATAACAAAGGAACATCGTTATTCGTAACAACGTCACCATAAGTTATAGGTTATAGGTTATACGTGTATCGCTTTAATGTATTCGAAATAGACCCAGATAACCAAAAAAAAAAAAAAATGCTCGATTCCACCGAGACGATAACCTCCATGGAATATTTTATTTCACGTTACTTTTCACATTTTTTAATATACCCGACGAACCAGAACTTCCCCACGGAGTGTGCTTGTAGCTTCATGAGGATTCCAGGGGAAAGCTGGCATATTGGATTCGTGCGCGAAATTTCGAAACGAGGATTTCGAAGTAAGTTTACAATTGTGAACATGTATTACATACATGGCCGTAGTACATATGTGTATATTTAAGTACAGAGATTAACTATGCATAATATAGAGTAGGTTTATAATGCTAGAAGTCCGAAAATTTATTGGTGTCATTATCATATCCAAATTATAAATCTAAGAGACGCTATACGTTTAATTATAAATGTGATGTCAATTAAATTGATGGAACATTTTTTTCATTGAACACGACATCCCACGGGATTAATAGAATTATTATATATCTGGTGAACTCCAAACTCTACAAGGGTCCCTGTCGAACATTTGACGTTTGACAGAGACGTAATTAAACGGATTTATAAAGCGTCTGCAGGGCCACATTACTAAAATTTATTTTTCTTTTAAAGATAATTTCACCCTATATGATTTTTGAACGCGGGTAAAAAATTAAAATTATTTCCTTAACATAGTTTCTGAACAATGGCAGAGAAGTCGACAGTCCTTGAGTTTCATTTTAGTACGTAATATTACTCCTAATAAAAACTTGTCATTTAGTTAGAGAAAACCGAACGTGCACCAAGAAATGTCGGTGAGTACTTTGTAAAAGGATCTAAGAAAAATAGCGTTAACCAATCAATCCTTAGTCGAAGTGGTAGTTGAGCGAATTTCGTCAAACATAGATAAAAAAGATACCGCATCAAACCTCGATGAACCTATATATAAGCGATCGGTTGAGCTCGACTTTCAATCGTTCGCACAAAAGGTACGTGAAAAACAAAGGGTCACCCCGGAGGGAATTAAAAAGCAATCGTTCACGAGATAAATAATTATCGACGGAAATAGAGACAGAGCGGATGGAAATCGTCAGTTCGCCAGGGTTTCGCGCCTCGTAGAAACTTTCCCAAAGGGTAAAATGACGTCCGTTTCGTTTCTGTCGCGACAGTACGGAAAGCCATTTTAATCGAACGATTTAACTAATAGAATGAGAACGTGCCGTAGCCCGTTTCACTACATTGGTTTCTCTATTAAGCCACCAGAGCTTTCGCAATCGCATCGCAACTAAAAACTTGCCGCAGTGAATTGTGGGTATGGGAGAAGGACGCCTCGTAGAAATTGATTCAATTAAACGACTGTATAATTGACAGCGACTCAATTATACAAGGCGCAACTGGGAGTTGGGTAGTGGTGGCTGTACACTGGCAGCGTTGCGACACCTACTGATGCAATTGCTGATACAAGGGTGCGAAAGGGATAAGGGTGGTTTTGCGAATGGGTCGAGAGCTAATTATTGATAATATACACTATTACGGAAAGAGGGAAGGGATGAGAGATCCATGAGAGGAAGAAGGAATAACAGAGTGGGAAGGAGAGAGTAAGAGAGAGAGGGAGAGACTGGTTATGAAGCTCTTAAGGAAATAGAAACTTCAACATCGTCGTCGCTGTGGGTAACGAGGCGTGAAGAGCGGCTTGTGGTTTCCGACGAATTAATATGTCTCTATGTATGTCACTATGAATCTGCACGTACATACACGTACGTCTATGACCGAAGACTGAGTAGAGGTACTCACACAGCCAAGGATGGACCTACTGCAGCCCTCGAAAGAGGGTCAGGGGTTGGAAAGGATGATCAAGAGAGGGAATGTATTGTAGATATGTATTGTCTAGGTAGGTGTGTGTATGTATATATATATATACGTGAAATTCTATAACTAACGAAACGTGGCTGAATGATCACGTAGCGCAGCACCACTGGGCTTCGCCGATCCAGCATCCAACCTTCCATCTGTTTCCCTGTCTCGCTGGGTTACACGAAACTTTATAATCACCGTCTAGACCAGAGGACAATTTCATCCGGACAATTGTTAACCTTCACAGTCTGCGGAGACAGTTGATTTAAATTCAGACACTTTCAAGAAGACCCTTCGACTGTATAAGGGTCGGGACGATCTTGATATAAATATGGTATTTTTATTGAATGAAAGAAAAAATTTTCGAAGGATCTTGAGTACAGGGAGCTATATAGATATACATTTGAGTACCTTATCGTTAACAGTCATTGGACGATTTTCTCGTAAAGTACCAAAAGTCGGTAGTATCCTTCACATATCCCATATGTACCTACTTGGAAGAAATTTATCGCTCCTGGTTGCCGATCCTCTCTAGAATTACTATCGTCTTCAGACTATTACCACGGAAATCTCGTTGGGCTGTCCTGTTTACGATCAGTTCTCGACTATCGATCAGTTCACCCAGAAAGATTACATTCTTCACCCTGGAAAGGATAATCTCATCCCCGTCTACTCTGGAAAAATAATGAAAAGTGTCCCGGCGTTACAACCTGCCCGATCCCTCAGGAGTAAAGGACGAACTGAGATAGAGAACAAGATGGCCGATTGTTCTTTATCAACAAAACACAAGACCGTTCCCTAAAGCGTCTCCGAAAGGAGAATGACGGGTAGGAAGTTAAGGGTGGTATTCGTAGTTAGTGGGTATAGCAGTCCTGGTATTGGTTAGACTGAGGGTAACATGGCGGGTGATGCTGCTAGCTCGGCTCTTTTCTCATCTATCGTCTAAGTGGGGTAGCCACGTACAATGACGCGGATGAGATAAAGAAACGGCGTGAAAAACCGGGTCGAAGCGACACTCGGAACTGAACCAGAAGATACGTACCTGGCCCTTACCGGAAGCACACTGGTTCTACGTCTTCCTCGCCAAAGAGGAGAACAAAACGGGTCAAAGCTCTGGCAATGGCCTCCCGCAAATAATTACTAACATCATCCATCACTGCATTTTCGTTCCCCCTTTTTTCTTTCTTCTTCTTCCTTTTCTTCTCCTTCGACCACCTTTGTCTCCTCGCACAGACTCGTGTCCAAGCTGCCCTGCAGTGACTCCACTATCCATCTCCCTCTACCGTCATAGGTATAGCCTAGCGTTGCTGGTGCACTGTGTACTTCACAGAACAAACTCCTGGGAGTAGTTACTCCTGTGCAGGATCAGCCCACCACGTCAGGTTAGCGATTAAGGTATGGAAGAAGGATATTTTTTTCTCTTTTCCTCAATATTATACAACCAAAAAAAATCCATCGATACTTTATCGTCGTTCACAAAGGAGTGGATTGAAAATCGAATTTTCAGGCTGAATCTTTCAATGTGCAAAATATCATTTCTATGAAGGGTTCCCGTAGTATGAAGCACAAGGGGAGACGATGATAAACATTTTTTTTTTCTTTGGATATCTCAAAACTCCCTGTATAGAGGCGAGGCGCGTCTATATCAAGAATATCCTCGATCAAGGCAGACCTGGAAAAAAAATATATCGGATTTAGTAAAATCGTAAACGGGGTCCGAAGCAAAAGTATAACCTCGATATGCGATAACATAAATATAGAATCCTTTTACGAGAGACCGCGATATGCGAACACAAAGTAGCTACCAGTAGAAGCGTGCTGTTCTCGTATATAGTCTGTTTCAGTATGAAGACTATACGGTACGATACAAAAGAACTTTACTCCTTCGTATAAGAGCTTGAGAATTCATATTAAAAGTCGCTTACGGAGAGAGTACCTAGGTTAAGTCCTGCGAGGATTACGTTGAAACGATGAAAAGGATAAATAATTTTATTAAATCCTCAAACAAATCCTATCGAAGGAAGATCAAGTAAACTTATCAAAGCCCACTGCTGAAAGTATTTTGCGAATTATAATTTTGTTTTCAACTTTTCACTTCCCTGAAATATTTATTCCAGCTGTTTCCATTTCGAAAACCCGTCGCAATGTACACGCAAGAATTTACGTACCTTGTAGCGTTTAGAAAATCATTAAACTCCTATCGTTCATATCTCGCGATATTGTGCCCATTTTATGAGAAAATCTATTCTGGTAACAACCACACGATATTCCGCCTCGCGATCGATACTAGTTGACGTTTAAATATTTTAACCGTCACTACGAACTTCCCTCGCGTTCTGGACTAGTTGAATTTACAGTGAAATCAATGACCAGAATAACTCTACATATGTGTATGGCAGTTAATACGTATTTACGTACAACTTCCTATCTTTAAGTATTATTAGATCGGTATTGTGTATACCAAGGGCAGTTAATCTATAGCATCTTTCATTAAATGGACTAATTTACCCCCTCACACCTTTTGATAAATTAATCAGCTCTCTTATCAGCAGAGATCAGAACGTTAATAAGGTGGTAATAGACGAAAGGGATACATGGAAACTAGTAACCAAAACATTATTTTGTATACGTATATCTATTTATGCATATATATACTACAGGATTCGTATGTTAAATGGAAGTACTAGAGAAAAGATATACATATAGAAATTGTAAATGGCAGCCTTCCCACATCTCATAAGCTTTACTCGTTGTTATTTTCATTCGGATGATAATAATTTCATAAGAGAACTGTGCTTGTATATATGTATATATATGTGTATGTGTAGCTTAACTACGCTGAGCGCGTTTGGAAAAAAAAAGGTTGACTTAATTAAGGGATTGTAGCATGTCGTCCTATCTCACTTGGTAACCAAAGACTTATAACTCTCTCTCTCTCTCTTTTACCTTTTTCATGCTTAGAGCAGCAAAGTTATCTTATTTTCAATTAACTTCTTCGCCGGCCAATTGCCGCTGGCTGAAAGTGGCTAGAAGGGTTAAGGTCGCAAAGCGTCGGCGTCATGACGTTCCGGAAACGCCCGCGCGCTTGTACCCTTAGACACATTAATTTCGCCGATTAAAATGTCCCCGGTTGGCAAGGAAGAAAAGCAAAGAGTTGGGTCAAGGGTCAAACGTGAAACGGACATGCGGCCAAGCGATAACCGGCTTAAATAGTATATATCATTTATAACTTATGAAAGGACTTTACCATACTGTAAAATTGTATGCTGGACTGATTAAGACTTTCTGTGTGCCGCGAGGATACACTGTTTGGAGTTATTAATTAGTATACATTAATATGTAACTTTTAATATCAAATGTGAAATATGCTACTTTAAAGAGTTTTATGAATTTCATGAATTATTTTGAGTACAATTTATCTGAAAATTTTTTAATTAAATCACCGAGACAGTCTAAAAATCTTTTTGAGTAGTTAAACCAGCAGTGGTTGGTCCATAAAGATGACGGACGTCAAAGTAAATTATGTAAATCTAAAAGACCGTTCGATTAGATTTGGGTTGAAAAATAGCATGTTCTTTTCACAAAGAGGCTTTAGGATATCATTGCGTCATATAAAACGTACGGATCTCACCGTTGCACCCCAATAAATTGAATTTATTTACGGACACAAACTCGACCGACATAGTATGGATGACGATACAATGGATTACGTGTGCACGGAATCGATCACTGAACCCATATATGTATTGCACGTCGATATAACTATATTTATATTCACTATAGTTACCAACTTCAATGGAGGTTATACCGTTCATACTCGGATATTTTCTCCGTACGTTTTTCCGATTTCCTGATATTAAAACATTCAATATCGAATGGAGAATTGATATGGGACCGAGGATCCGGGTTCGTTGTGAACATCCCTAGAATTTCATTACGGTAAGAGTAACAAGCAAATTTGTTTGTACCGTTAACGTATGCGCATAAAGAGGATACAGGATTAAAATTCTTGTATCTTTCCCAAAACTATAGATATACAGATAGTATATAAAAAAAAATTTTAAAGATATAGAGACAAAATCTGTATAGAATTTGTGAACAAAGAATTTATGATTTGCAATTTATAATTTTTATATGAAAGGAATTTATAATATCGATATATCGAAATATATGTTGACGAGTAGGAACTCTGCGAATAATTTTTTATGCCAATTTAAAGATTTTTGTCGCGGGACCCTTTTTGAAATCCTGTTCGGTTAAACTTAAAAATCTTGTAGTCACTCAGCTGAATAAATTATTAATATTAACAGGGATTTGTGAAGATTCAAATTGTAGCTTTAATGTTAGTCACGAATTAGTTAAATTTTAACATCAATGATTACACCAGGGATGATCGCAGCATCTTACTCGTGATCCTCGTTCGAATGATATTAACATTAATTCGTATTAAATCCCGTCGCTTAATCCTGTTGGCAAGACGAGACGTGCCAATGAAATTATCTATGAAAATAATGCGCTCAAGTTATTACGAATAACATCCTAAGATTTTGCAGAATATCTTCCTTCTCGCAAACAGGGGCGCTTCTTAAGTACATATCCTATCTATAAACAATGTAAATCCCAGCTAGCCGGGTAACCAGTTAATCTTTGAAATCGGCGTATTATCCGTGAAAATTCAACACAGCATGGGTAGACTGTGCGTCTAGAATGTTGATCAAAATATACAAGACTCTGGTATAAGCTGCCGACTACGCATTTAAATCTTAGACTGTGTTAATATGACGTAGGTAAATTTAACAGTATTTAGGTACCAAGAGAAATCTCATATAACTTACTGAACACGTAAGCACTTTGGTATTTGGTTACTTAGTAGCAACAATTAATTGGACACGTTGCTCGTTATATAAACTTAGTCTATCTAATATCGGTGCAATTTAATAATTCATTTGATAATATCAGGGGGAAAAGAAAATAGACTGTAACATGGGTCTCTGGTTATAATAAAATTTCAACAATTAATATACAAGAAAGAGCAAAAGAGAAAATATTTGCAACGAGTATATAGTATTGGATAAAGATGAAATCCTAACAAAGAACGATCGGTTAATCGTAATTGAATAATTCTTTAAGAATAACGTAGTCGGAACAGTTAATATTATTCCCTCACGTTTTACCGCACCAATTTCGCAAACTGCGCGTTAAGCTCGAGGCCGATTAGCGAATGTGTATGTGCTGGAGGGATAATCGAGGGTAGAAAATGGCATATGGTTATTTCGGTTGCGATGGAAAAGGTATGTTATACCATATGTATGGGTGTTTTGATCGGCTTTGTTCTATGGGGTTGTATTGCGTAAAATTAACAGATTGGACCGACACTTGGTTATCTTTCAATTATTCTCGTTGACTGTGTTTCTAAAACGTGCAAAAGAAAGGTAACTCATAATTTCTTTATCTACACGGTCTATAATTTCGCAACTAATCGTCTAAAAGACAAGGGTAGTTTTGTACTTTTCATTTGTCAATATAAATTGGCATATGTATAATTGTCATGTATGACGTACAAGTGTTGTATATGCCATGTGCAGTATTTTAATGCACGCAAGTCGTGATCGTATGACATTATATGTGTCATAAGAATAATTGTAGACAATTGAATTGATATTTTTAAATTGATATAAAAATTCGCTCGTCTTTTATCATGGCTGAAAGAGTGTTCCAACATTTTTTTTTGATACCGATGAATTCGTGTCGCCGACTGCACATAAAAGGCATAAATGACACGTTTCGCTGATCGCATTCATGCAGGGTTTTTATTCCTGATGGTTTCGACAGTTAACTTCACGGCCCACTGTGTCGAATGGAATGATCATTCTGTACATATAGTATTACAGTTCTGTCTCT
Organism: Calameuta haemorrhoidalis; assembly: GCA_031763665.1. Classification (NCBI taxonomy): domain Eukaryota; kingdom Metazoa; phylum Arthropoda; class Insecta; order Hymenoptera; family Cephidae; genus Calameuta; species Calameuta haemorrhoidalis. Next base: position 1,117,489 of record JARPRH010000656.1, read on the forward strand.
TGGTTTTCAAAGTTTTCCAACGAATTTGCAGATTTTTTAGAAACACTATTCATCACGGCACACTGAATTTCCAAATATTCAATATTCGATATTTCATTTTTTAAAGTCAAAGACAAATATTTTAAAAAGGATCAAATGTTTCGGGTAAATACTGCAAATCGAACTGGACGACTATTTTTGAAGCGAGGGTTTCGAATGCTTTTATATCTACAGTAGCCATTACTGTATGCTCGAGTTAACACTACAATTCTTTTACGTAGGTAACGTATTTACCAAGTAAATAGTCTAACATCCACGTATGTATGTATTTGACGGAAAAAATGAGTTTTCCCTTTAAATCGTCAATTGAGGAATGAAAAAAAAAAAATACATAGCATCTCTGAAGACAAGTAAAGTGTTGGGATCGGAGCGAAGATTGTAATTTCCAGTGGGATACTTGAAGTCAGATAGTCGAAAGGGGAAAACGAAAAATTTGGGCCATCGGTAACAAGACTAAGGGATGAAATAAACTGAAAATGAAACAGATAATGGTTTGATAAGAGGTCATAGGCCTGGCTGAGCACTTTGAGTAATAAATTAGTGTGAGGGTAAATGCTGCCGATTTCTACTGGAATTTTACGTATCTCTTTGTCATATAGAAACACGCCATATCGCTGTTGGGCTTTCTGTAAGCGACTCTTTTTTCCCACCTTCGCTTGTACCTATATTTCCGCCGTCACTTTAGTCTCTGTTAATTTGATCGACAAATCACATAACGTCGTTGCTGCTTGCGAAAGTATCGCAATTATCTGAGACGAGGAAAGTGCCGTTACGTGTCCTTGAGTCAATATAAAGAATATACTTAGCGTATATGTCATTTCATTCGAATAGCAAAGCTGCTTAATAAAATAAAGGATTATTTCATTAGAATTCCCTGGCAACGAGTGCGCTATTCAGTATCCTTAAAGTGAGATTGAAATAAAAATTTATTTGGTCAGAAATGTAGTTAGACACTTTATAAGAGCTTTCCGCATGTCATACAAATGCGCATACAAAGAAAAATGTTTCTGTACCGAATTGGAATTTTCTGTTCATTTTATCAGAATTCCCCACTAAGATTTAGCCATGTGCTTTCTCAGGGGTATGGGGTACTGCAAGTCCATATTGAGATTGAGAATATGATTTATA
>JARPRH010000656.1:1127516-1137615 GCA_031763665.1 Calameuta haemorrhoidalis
CTTATTTATTGCTTTAGTTTCTATCACGTTCACGCTGTCCTTTGCTACTGATGATTTAGTTCCGAAGGAGACGTGAATTTCTGGCAATGCTGGACTAGAGTCTTGCAGGTATTTTAAGTGACGTAAGTGTGTAATAGAATAAGGAATTGGAAGGATGTTGCGTAAGGATCTGGACATTGTCTATATGGTGGTAGGTTCGAAGAATTGGTTGCCCAAGTAATTCGGTTCTGTTTTTTGGTATAAAACGTGGGAGGAAACGATGAAACTGAGACAAAGGACGGAATGATAGAAAAGGATGATTGTAGGAAAACATGCGGCGTAATAACCATGACCAAGCAGATTCACTTTATTTTATCGGTGCTGCCCTCCGACGAGTTTTCGATCAACTGTGGTAGACGGAAAATCGACTAAGGGTTGTCGCTCAGTGAAACGAGGATTTTCGTGAAGGTAAGATGTCTAGAACGTTAAATTGGAATATTTGCGGGTTTGGAGTAGTTGAGATTTTTTTTGTAGGATCTCATTGGAAATTTTAATTTTTTTTTCAATATCGACAGACGCTAGCGTTAGTTGGGATTTTGTTTAGCAAAGTTTTTATGAAGGTTTTAAAAAATTTTATCCAGAACTTTCTGCTTACATCGCGGACTTGATTTACTACAAATTAAATCGGCTGATTTATTTGGCGAGTGTCGTTCCTGGAACTATGCGATGCTGAGCATACTTACGGAACTATTCTTCCTGCATAGTTTGTAGCCACGACACGGCATTTCCTGTGTATATGGATCCTTTGAGTCTTTACGCTGCACTTTCGAAAATTCCATAACACGCTTGATTAATGGCTGTTAACCACATAGTTTTTACGATGGTTAACATCTCACAAGTTAATAATTTCGTAGAACACAAACTATATTGAAAAGTATCAAAATGGTTATATTGTAAAAAAAAATGTAATATTACCATTCAAAAAAATTTTGAAATTATTTTCACATTTAGCAACATCATACATAATGACTATGCCCCCTCTGCCTATGTAAAAATAAGGCACAAAATGCTTACCAACTGTTAAAGTGCACAGATTGCTTTAAATTGGTGGTAGTAATTTTATAAAATTATAAATAATTAAGGTATTCATACCGTTCCTAATTCATGAGACACCCTATACGCGAATATAAATTTAAGCTACTTTCACCCCAATAGCATCTCAATGGTCGTTCATTTTAAATTTACAGCTGCAAACAAGAGAAAATTCGAGGGTGAAACAGAATTTTTCATACATCAGACGCACTCGCTGTGCTCACGACTAATTACCGAAATCCCAAGCTCACTTTCGCGGCGTTAGCAAACTTAGCCAGACCCGGCTGATTCGTCCGATTATACTTATAATACTCGGAAATAATTGCAAGCAATTTTTTTCATTTTCAAGCAAACGATTTATGCATTTAAAAAAAACGACATTACCAACCAATAACTTTAATTTTTTCTTTTGTTTTTACTCAAACCCTGTACGTCATGAATCGACTGAACGCATGCTCGACATATTGCGGTATGGCAATATTTCGAAAGGTGTTTCCACACATGTAGTACTATTAATCTCATTTAGTTACGTTAAGTAACTTATGGATCTAATTAATTGTAAATCAAACGTTAAATACATTGGTAATCATTATTCATGCAAAATATACAATTTTCATACCAGATTAAACAATTTCACGATATATATATATATATAAACAAGTTTATAAACAAGTAGTATAAACAAGTATATAGACAAGTTTATATATGTATATATTATGCACAGTACAGACACAAAAAAAAGATCAATACCACAGTATTGGTTAACAATGTTTGGCATTGAAATTACGTTTCCAATATTTCATGAATGCAGTTCATACTCGAATTTATCTCAAATTAGAACCTCTCATAAGTTCAGCCTTTATTTTTCCTTACGTAAGTCACTATTTTTATATCCACTATAAATAAAAAAGCAAAAATATCGATGAACAGTTTCAGAGTATATAAATAACTCATGCATAAGTCCATTGTAGCTTTGATTACAAGCGACACCTCCTTTCACGGATGTATATACATATATATATATGCATATGTAAAACGTAGGAAAGTAGAAAGCAGGTGGCAATAGGAGGTATCCGACACGGTGGCTGGTAACAAACGTGTTACACATACGAAAGGAGAAATATGGCAACCCCACTGGACCGTTTCGGTCCGCGTACACCTCCTGGTACATTAATCATACTTCTACATAGAGCGCAATTTCGCACGGATTGTTAATGAAATTTTCCCTAGAACTAATTGACGTCCGGCCGAGCTCGAGCAAATTACATTTTCGATACCATCGTACAGCTCTTCCGCGGTAGCTAATCCATCGTGTTATAACGAGAGACGCAGACACGTCGCGACACTTGGTAACGAAAACCTTTTAGAAATAAGAGAGGGAGTGGGAGGGGGGGGGGGGGGTCTGCGTAAGAAAAAAAAGAAAAAAAAAGACAAATATTAGACAAGAAAAAGACAAGTCAAACTCGTGGCGTAGGACTCGCAAAAGAAAAATCTTGAAAGGTGATACGTGATGTGACGCCGTATAGGGACGCTTTGAGGGGTGAATTAAGCCGGCGTACTGCGAGCGAGAAAGTTCAATATTTATGCCCGACTTCAGAATCTTCCTGGCAACTTGTCAGAAGTTGGCACGTTGGCGCTACGTATACCGTGATGGAAGAACTTGGCTAAAGGTACGCGTGTGGATGCTGGAACTTCGAAGCTTAAGTTGAGATCTTCGCCTGGTGTCCGTTGTTATCGCTCAGAGATAAATTCACATACTGCGACAAACTTTATACCCACAAAGACGCGTGACTACACCGATACGTACGGTTAGAACTTGAGTACCCAGCATCCAGTGGGTTCAAAGATACGTTCAAAGAAATTCATCTCCTCCCTCGGACTCCCTATATAAGATTTCATATAAAACAAAGTACGTTCAAACAGTGTCCCACAGGATTTCAGGTTACCAGTTCAGCTGTACATATGGACACATAATGAGGCACGTGTAACGACTCTTGAAAACGCAGTTTTCGCTTTTCGGTTGGTTGAAGGATGAGCACAGCTGCGAGACTGCGTCATCTAGTACCATATATGTATATCGACACATCGAATGTCACCCCTATACGAAGGTAGTCAAACTTGTTCGGTTCTAACTCTGGATAGTCACAACCCCCTAGGATATCTGTAGGGATAAATCAAAAGTTAGCGGCTGATTTGTCCAATTTGTCTCGGGGACGATCTTGGAAAGTACAATATAAAGTGGAAGGACCACCCCACGTTAGGAAGTCAAAGTTCGCGGTTACCTTGTACTATAAGAGTGCCAATAAAAAATGCATCGCGGTAGGAACGTTTGTACAAGGGTTGTATCTGCTCGGGGTTAGATGTACGTGAATACACATTCCCACGAACAGTCGCTATTGATTGTCTTGACGTGAGGCGAATCCACGAGTCGCCGTAGCGGAGCTGTGCTCTGAATCCGTTATCGGTAAGGCGCGCGCGTATACTGCAGATAGAAGTATTTCGCCTGAAATAGTAATAAAATATAAAGGAAATAGCTCGATAGGAATCGCGTGAAATTATGCACGAGTGAGTTGAGTCATTTTTACGATCAATTTCTAGTCCGATGTACCTCTTGCGCCTTTCCTCGATTATGTACTACGTTTTGATGCACCAGACGTAGGTACGTATGTACCATCACTGTCTGGACCATTCGCAGATATTATTGACTAGTGAGCTAGTTAAAAGAGGTTACGAAGAAGATCCACGTATTGGGTCAGGAGGTCAACCGCATCGCCACGTTCTATTATCGTGACCAAACTATCGTTCTTGAGTTGGCCCAGCTCCCAAGATGAACCAAGATGCTGAAATCTTTATATCTCACTACATCTGTTCTCTTCGCTTTCTGTATTTTGTATACGTACTATATATATACATGTATGTATATATAGTACGTATAAATACCAAAACTTCCATCTTCCTTTTCTCATTTTCTACATCCTCCTTGCGCCAGGAAGCTTCTTCCTGCAACCCCCCAGAACATACAACTCGATTTTACGAGGATACGATTACCCACGTGTCCCCTAGGATAAACAGGTTTCCCCTCTTTCTCTTTCTCTCTCAGGCTGTTGATCAAATCGATTTCTCATCCAATATTTTTATCTGTACTTATCTGAAATCGAATTTGAACAATCCTGACTAAACGCCACGTGCTTCTTTTAATTGCCCTACCCGATGCCTTTCATATTTACTGCCACTATGGTATTATGTAGTTGGTCAACCTCACGCATTTACCTGCTGACGTTATTGTTACTAAGCTTTCGTTCAATGTGTGTTTCAGAGCTTGCGGAGTATGATGACGGCTAACACGACAGACGCTTGCGAAACGCGTGATCCGTGTCAACACGGCGGAATTTGCATCTCGACTGACAGCGGCCCCATTTGCGAATGTCGCACTGGAGACTACGAGGGTGTTTACTGCGAGAAAGGTAAGACAATCATAGATATAGATATAACATATGATTTATTTCATATGATTATTTGATAAATTATGCGGCTTAGGAGCATTAAGAAATTTCTTTTTGTTGGGTAATCAAAATTCAAATATTGGATGGGGGAAAGTGTGCTTTGGGGGATATGCGATTAATCTCAATTAAGTGAATTAGGGTTACACTAAGCCTTTTTGGCAGTGGGATATATCCATACTTTACTCTCAGATATTTCATGGTTCTATATATCTATATTATTCGAAGACGTGGCACTTTAAACCGAACACTCGTTTGTCTTTCATATCCCATCTGTTGAAACACGTACATAATGCCATACATTTCGCTAATCTATTTCACATCGCGCCACGAGGGACTCTCGTAAATTAGAAAGCATCCAGATACAAATTCATCATCATCCAAGTAACCAATCTGAAATTTTGATATGGTCCTGGCAGGTATCTTCGTACGTGCGAAGTATCCCAGATATGTGCTCAGTGAAAACAATATAATATCTACAATACTGATATACTTGCCGTGTTAATTTGACGTCGTGCATTTCGGCTATCGAAAGGTAAAAATTCGTGAAATTTTTATAAGGCAATTTATTTGACTTAAAAAATAATTACTACAGTTTTTTAGATCGAAACAACTGAAAATTTTTAACAATTTTTACAACAATACTCCTTTAAGTTATTCAGGCCTTTATAATATATAGTTTGTTCCTATTGGTACTTATGCTGGAGACTGCATAAGATTTATCACCCTTCCGCATAAGATGCCTGCTTCCTATACCCACCCCTGTATCTACTCCTCCCTTCGGCCGAACAAAATTTTCCGAGAATACCTATACCTTCGTCCCTGCGATCCGTTTAATATTCGTCCTGGAAGGGTTCTTCTTTGTTTCTCTTCCATCTCCTATATCTGCAATACATCCCTTAGGCTCACGCGTGCGAATTGTTCCTTTGAACTTTGTGCAATTTTAAATTTTTAACGAGAACAAGAAGGCTTCAACCTCTAACTCGTATTTCAAAGAGTTCGAAAAAAAATTAGTGACATAATATTTCACTGTCCCTGTTAAAGGGTACTAGTAGCTACCTGACTGTGGTCGGAAATACGTATATGGATATACTATATAAAATTACGTAAGATTCCATGCATAGTAGAGTGCCGTCTCATCCGTCAAAATATATTCACATTCTGTCACGTAGGAGATCAGTTAATAGGAGAAATGGTTTTTTTTGTAAGCACCTGGGTACACAGAGTTACGTACGTCACGAGGTGACACGTTGCCAATGTGTACCCTTGATGGATCGCTTCTCTCCTAAGTAGCTCTATAGGTCACTATATGTAGGGGTAACATCCCTTCGTTTCGCATCTCCTCTCCTCGGCCGTACTGTTTAAGGGATGCCGGAATATCCCTACTTTTAGCGGCATTAAGCAAGGGCGCCTCGAGGCTCAAATTCAATTGAAAAGAGGGATTCACGCTAATCTGCAGACCCTCGACGACTGACACTCTGAAGAATTTAAAAGCGGCCCATATTTCAGCCCTCTTATTCCGCGTAGTGCGAGGTAGACGAAAGGCATTAACAAGAAGGGAAAAAAAATAAAGAAAATATATGCTGAGAGCACTTGGAAAACTTTTTCAAGAATGAATGCTTCAGAGAAACTAGATCAGACGATGTAGATTTAAATATAATATAGGAAAAGGGCCACTCATCGGATTTCTAGAAATGGAAATTTTCACGAATTAATACATACAGAAAGGCAATTTCAATAATAGAAAATAATTGGAAATAAATTGAATCCTTTGACGAATCAAAAATAGTCGTATTCCAATCACGAGATACGTAGGACTACACGGTATGCAGTGGCCAATCTCACGGAAGTCGAGGATAATTTTATTTTAATTTGACCCAGAAGTTAACGGCTCTCTTTCACGAGTTGCCGCTCTTTGCCTGCGGATTCTGTTATATACGATCTAATGCAATTACGGCAGCTTAACGACTGCGGCGAAAGCAGCCGAAGAGGAGCCGAGAAGATACCAAGGGAGGTAGGAAAAGAGAGCCAGGCTAACGTAGCCAAACCATCTTAGTCTGTTTAGTCGGTAAAGTAGAACCAAGGCAAAAGATCGAATAAACAGACAAACATTAATATAACCATGATTGTATAAAAAATGACGTTGTTCTCGTAACATTATTTCTTGACGCAAAGAAACATTTTATTCAAATATTTAATTGCAATTTTTCTGATTTAATGCATCTTTATATACTTTCGGTACATGTATGTACTATATTTGTATGTACTATATTTGACGAATCCACCACTTGCATAAGCATAAACTGAAGCGAATTCATCGAATGGCTGGTGTATCCAAATCGGAAGTGCAATTTCCAGACGTTCTTAATCGACAACCACTTCCGGAATATGATTATGCAAGAACACGCGCTTCAACGTGCGAACCTGAACCACCTAGCAAGTGTTTCACCAGAGGCCTGACTCTCGCCGTACTTCACGTTATGTATACAGCATAATTTATGCCACCGGAATCATAGTAAGTAGCATGACTCCGGACAACCTTCTCGTGCTTGATTATCCTCAACCGTATGTTGATGAGTGTTGACGTCATTATACGAAACGTGGGCAAGTTGAGTACCGAAAAATAATATTTCAAAGAATTGCAATGCTATTCGTCATTTTTGCAAAAAATATTCAAATTTTTCACTCATTCAATTTTTTCGTGCACACAAATAAAGTGTAAAATAGTCCTCGTAGTTTCCGTATCACGAAATTATTAACAACAGTAATTGCAAAGTTGAAGGACTTGACGTTAAGAAAAAAATAATGAAAAATTTCTAAGCTCTTTCAAGTTTAAACAGTGAATCGACCTAGAATAATACAGATGTTCATATGTCATGCTTTTCTTATTTACTTTAAAGTTCCATATTAACTTTACCGTAATGGCAGGTTTCTATGTAGAATCAACCTTATCCATCGCTTAGGCAATATATATAGATACCTATTTAACGTATATTACCTCGTCGCTCAAATAAGTGTGCAACGACGTGGCGATTGATCGTCCCCTAAGGAATCATTATTTACCGAGCGATCATCGCAAAACGTAGAACTTGCGGTATTCATGAGATTAATGCTTAATGTTGGTTTCTTTCCTAATTACGGCCTTAATGCTGTTTAAGAAGATGATGCGAATCGTTGTCATAATATAGGTTATAGGGTGGCATAATATATGGCATACATGTCGCTTGATTCTAACGTTAAAGAAACTTGCGGAACGGTAATACAGAAACTTTATGAAAAATTCACTTAATGTATAATGGAGCGTAGGAGGAATGTGGAATGCAGAAATCGGGAATGCAAAAGGTGAAAGCGAATGCAAGTCTCTTCGCAAGACGCTTGATTGCCGACCCAGTTCTGCATCCAGTTTTGCCTTCATTCGCTACCACTGGGTTATACATATACATATGTAGCTGCATTCAGGAGACAGTTGGAATTCTAAAGGAGAGTTGATAATAAGATGCAGTTAACGTTCAATGAAAAATTCGCATGGAAATTCCAATGCTGGTGACAAGTGTCAGCAGACCTTAAAAAGTGGCGAAAGAAATGTTAATGAAGATACGAGTGAAATTTGCATGTACATATACATATACAGAGTTATTCAGTAGAAACTCATCCACTGAAGTTAGCGCGTCTATTTGAGTCTTATGGGAAAACCATATTCAGGTGGTGCGTTTGGTCTGAATCACCTAGTATATAAATAATAAATAAAACACAGTATATACATATATGTCACATATATTTTATGTATATATATTTTAGTTTAATGTTTCGCATAGAACATAAAGCAGCAACGCAATTTCGTATTTAAATTTTTATCAACTATTTTTGCCGATAGGAAATAAGTGTTACTTAGATGGGCGAATACGTGAAACGTATACATTTGGAATTTGACTATGCATTTCCATTTTTTATAAAAATTCGATAGAATGCGAAAATGATTGTCCTAGTTAAAGTAAAAAAGTGCTGTTGGCCCTGTAGTTACTTATAAAATATTAATTAAAAATTAATCGATTTAGCGATAATTTATGGATTCTTTATTTATCTTGAGATCTTGATTACTTTATTGTCTTTTTGCAAGCATTTATGTATAAATTGTAATTTATGTAAAATGGAAATTGCCGGCAATCGGTTAGCCACATTTGAACACGGTAAATTACACTATCGTTCCCCAACCCATTTGCCATCAATGTACATTCTCAGAATCGATAATTCTCATCGGCGGTTTAATCCCTGGAAACACTGGCGTACGTATAAACACGTGCAAGTCTAATTGCATCGAAATCACTAGTCTCGATAGACTATACATATTGTGTAATACTAACCAAGAGATAAAAAAAATGCGATCGTTAAATATAACATTTAGGAGTAAACGGATCCTTTGGAAAATAAAAATAAACAGGTAACAGTGATACGTTTGTTTTACGGTAATCAGGTACTTATAGTCATTCATTTGAATTCTCCCGTCGTATATAGTCAAAGCCCTGGGGCTAAAGAAGCCTTTCGCAAACATGCCTAATTAAGTAATCTCGTAATTTTTTATATAATACAACGAGTTAATACTTCATAATTTCTGAGTCCTTACGATATCCTGCGTTGCAAAGATAAAAAGCACCAAAATTATTTAAAAATTCCATAAAGACGGTAGGAGGATTCAACGAAACCCCCATGAATATCCTGTGTATACATATATCTAATTAGCAAAAAAAAGGAAGTGAAAAAAAGCATGGTTCATTTTTTTACGTTCTCCTTTTTCTGTTTTGTGCTGTGCGTAGAAGCATGGAGCACGGTGCTGCCCACGGCGGGTGCTGGTGATTACTGGGCATGGGATTACAGTGAGTTTCACTATACTTACTAATCTAAATTTCGGCATAATTAATTCGGCGTAGATAAGCTACATTCATCTAGCTATATAATTTGGTGCTACTGTATACGAATTGGGCCGGTATAAAAATGACGTACGATCGCTTATACTATTCAAGGCTTGCAGGCACGTGATAGCTCATTGGTAATGAATCATGTAAGTAATTACCTAAAGTATATAATTAATCATCGCCATAAAAAAATCTTCATCCATACCTACCCTAATAATTTATTTTAAAAATCCTCACGAGATGCTCCCCTTTCTTTCGCACCTTCGCTCTATTTATTTTTCCACTATTTTTTCTTCCTTCTCTTTCTGACTCGCATTGCCCCTGGCGTCGTCATTCGCAGACGCGCATGCGCGCTAACGTTAAACACCCTCTTCAGGGGGTTGCGTCGTATTTCTTCTGCTTTGCTACTCCAGTAATTGCGAACTCTCGCTGTTTTCTCTCGGACAAAACGGGCGAAAGAAAAGTCGACGCTCCTGTTACGTGAGCCGTTGTACCCTGCGACAACGCCCCTTCCTCCCCTCCATCTTCCTTTTTTCCCTTGTTTTCTCTCTCTCTCTCTCTCTCTCTCTCTCTCTCTCTCTCTCTCTCTCTCTCTCTCTCTCTCTCTCTCTCTCTCTC
>JARPRH010000656.1:1180374-1192590 GCA_031763665.1 Calameuta haemorrhoidalis
TGCGGGAGGGTACTCAGGGCACCTCCAGCCATCGCCCACTTCTCGGTCCAAAAGTAGTTCTGGGACACCCTGTATATGCATAGTCTGTTTGTACCACTTACAGCTGACTTGCCCTGACGGCTTTAGAACCAGCAATTAATTATGATTAAACGTTCTTAAATTTATGGTACATTTGCGTGCGTTCACAAATATTTTTATATGCGACGTTTGGACGGGTTTCCAAGATTCGTGCGGATTTTTGGAAAAAATTCTCGATGCCCATTACGTTGCAATACACTGAAAAGTGTTATAGCTTTTATATAATCTTATTATCCGAAATACTTCTTCTTAGTCAGTTACATTTGATTTTAATTGGCAGTGACCTATAGCATTCGCTGCTTAAAGAAAATTCGTAAGCAAAGGTGCACTTCTCTGTGTAGGCGAATAGCGCTGCGCGCGTACTCGTTTAATGCGGAATCCGGAACGCTCTAATAAGCAAAACAGTGGAATCTCTAGTAATCCAATTAAGCAAAGACACGCGAATTACCGCGAATTCTCTCTCGGCTCTACTATTCTCTTCCTACGGTTGAATACCACTTTCGTCCTAGCTCCACCCTATCCTCGGAGTCTGTGCGCGTCTGCATGCACGGCTACTGTCAAGAATTAGAAACATACGGGAACAATACTTCGGATATTGAATTTTCCTATGAAAAGTGAAGGACGCGATTGTCTGAGAAAAAATTAGGAATATTTTTGCAAGAATCGATAAGAACTACCTGAGACTTCATGTTTAACGTTTCGTGAAGATAAACAAAATATTTAATTTTTTTCGTCGGTTCATTCAATAGATATTTGATTTGGCGTATGTTAATTTTCCGTTTCATCAGATTTCTCGGATTCTCTGAATATACGAGACATCTGCATAATTCTTGGTCTCCTTTTCACTGCGTCGACAGCTCTTACGCAGGTAGGATTAGCGTAACAGTAAACATTTGCTATTTCCACGTTCTGCAGTAATTTCCGTCTCTCTCGCGTGTGTTTCAAGAGTGTTGAGACTGATTCTGGATTCTCCTGGCAATATAGAACGCGATTAAAGCCCATGACCTCGCTAACATAATTGAGTACTGCGCTTCAATCTCGAAATAGAGCTCAACGTGAAACGTCATTTCGAATATACGAGAAAAGCGTTAAATTCGTTGGAACATAAAATACATGGAAATAAAACTATGAACCGTCACTGATGGCCTACGAGTTGAATAATAAAATTCTTCAATTTCGAAAAATTCCCTATAGCGACATTTTTAATTTCAAATAATTTTAATTCGTCCGACTATAAAATTTCGTATTGAGATTTTTAACGTTCCTCACATCAATATTTTCCAATATTTTTTCATCAATAAAGCCAAAGGAGACGTGGAATATTGTGCAGGACTGTCGATCCATGAAATAAACCAGGAAAAAACCTTCGATACTCCAAGACCTTAGTGACTTTTCGATATTTCGTACGGATACGCCATGCAACCACGCCAAGAATAAAACGGCTATCTGAAGTCCTCGGGATATCCCAAGAGGTGAGCTATAGGTTTCCGTTTCTATCGCAATTTGCAAAGCCAAGGACTTGGCCGAGAAAACTATGAAAGAATATTCCGTACTTTGCTATACTTATTGTTGCCACGAAGACGTAGGCAAAGTAGTCGGGAATTCAAAAGTGATTTAAGCTCCGTTAAGTATATATATATATATATGTGTGTGTGTGTATAGATATACACAGAAGAGACTTTGCTAAGAGAATTCCCAAAGGATTTCCAGCGCTCCCGAACGATCATACTAAGTCATAAACCATATACGAACACAGGGAATGACCTCGGCCGTCATTTCTACTCAGAAAGAGCAGCAACACGACTTCTTCCTATTTGCCCGCGGGCCACTTCCGGAAACGTTATGACGATGATTCATTTAACAGTGACATTTATCTACCACGTTTCATTTGGTAGGTATCGCGCACGATACTTTGCGAGTTCACGTGCGTCTAAAGGGGATGGAATAAAGAAGATAAAATAAAAGAAATGACAAAAAAAATGGGAAGTCATTCCTAGTTGGGCTAATCTATTTGAGTAATGGAAACGTTTCGCACGGCCCGTGTCAAGTGACTCTCCGATTCCGATAAAGAGAATTTACATTTTCCAGTCTTCTACTTAACCGTGTATAGGTACGACCCGATTTGTTAAACGACGACACCCCTTATATCGTATAACGCGCCTCTCGTGATTCGCTAAATATAAGTTAATTCGTACTAGAAGGGAAACAAAGAGGTCAGATATGAATACCGCGTGCAGGCCAATAGTAAAGCGCGAGATTTCTGGCAAACGAATAAATCTACATCAAGGTATCTTTAGCTGTGCAATATAAAACATCATAAACCTGTACTCGTATATTTCGTATTCATTATTAGCGTGCAGCTGTTACGTAACGAACGACATCGTACCGGGAGAGTTATTTTATAGTAAGATATATATGGGTATATGTATATTTGTATACATAAAATATAGGTATAAAGGTAGTATAGCTGATAGGTCAATCTCAAACATTATATACGTATACAAAGACGTATATATATATATGTATAGAAATAATGTTGGACACGTTTACCTCGGTCTAGCGTCGGGACGCTTAATCTCTCACGAAAACCTCGAGCTGTGCTCTCGAATAGCGTGATATCTCAAAGCGTCGTGACGCCACGCACCTTTCGGACGCTTACGTACTTATGGTTAAAATTAAAATGACGTTTCGTCGAATCTACCTCCGGCACCATATGGTATCTCAATATCCATTGAATCGCGGATGCATTCAGCGATTCGAAAAAGTTTTCGCACGGCTTCGTTCTCGAATTGCAAGCCGAGAATCTCTTTATGAGTCAAGTTTTGCAATAAAGCCGACACCGCGTGCTTATACCAAGTGACGTGAGTTTAGCGCGGAACGCAGAAAGTTTTACGTAGTAGCAAATCGGATTTGTATTTTTTGGTGTATACGACGGTAACGATATTTCGGAAAATTGAAAACGCGTATGCTTTTTTTTTCTAATTGCCAAGAAAAAGCTCCGAGTGCATTAAGGGCGTCGTTGAAACTCGTTGCGAAAATAAATATTTATCGAAAGTTAATAGTTTGCGCGGTAACGTGGGGGGGCGCGCAAAATCTTGTTTAATTATTATTTGCGAAACGCCTAATAAAATGAGAGGCACACGATGATATAAATTTAATATGAAAATCACATTAGTTCGTGGCTCTCGAAATGGCATTACAATTCTGCGGAAGTGTGTGGGTGGCGGTGTTATATGCTTTGTTCGCGAAAACGCATGGATGATCGAGGGTTGGAGAGTAGGGGGGGGGGGGGGGTATGTTTTATTAATCAATAACTCATGCAGTTTTCGTTGAGCGTGCGGTTGGACAACAGGCAATAATGCTGCACTGTAAACAGTGGATTTGCATGGCCAATGAGCGGTTTCATTTATTATTTACCGAGCGTGAAATAGAGACCGGAATAGACTTTGCGTGCGTGGGGGGAGGAGGGGCATGTATGTAAACTCGACCGAATGCTTATTTAGGTCGGCGAAATTCTGATGCGTTATGACTTTTGAAAGGGGCGCTAGTTGTTTCAATCATTCCAATTTTGTTTCCATTCGTCTATCTTTTTTTTCTCTCTCTCGTTTTTCACGTTATGAATGCAAATCGAATGAATGCGAGAGGCGTAGAAATATATAGGCCCCCTTTTATTGAGTATTGTGGTCGATAGGAGACAAAGGTTTTTTTTTTTTAATTGTCAGTTTAATATGAAGGTGTGCCGAATCGTGTTGTAGATTTTTCATTTTTTTTTTTTTCAAAAATGTCAAAATACATATATATGATATATCGAACATGGTGAGTCTTACCCACAGAGGTACGCTTAATTAATTCGCTTCTAATAGTCCCGTTTGGCTATATTTTCTGGCGTTGAGTATTATGTGTGTCTTCTGTAGTTTAAAAGTATAAATGCATTATGCAGTTGGGATTACGTGTAATTGATCTTTCTAGTTCTATTCTTGTATTGTTATTTCCAATTAACGTTATAACCATTACTATCGTTTGACAGTATTTCTGTGTTGAGTATTTGTAAGAATTTTCATCCTCGTAAAATTTGCTAATTGGTGGATGAAATATTATGGAATAAAAAGAACATTGCAACGAAAATCAAATATTGATATCGATGAGTCACGGAAAGTTCGTACGGATTTTCGATGCAACGTTGTAAAGTTTCCTTAAACGTGTGATATCTCAGTAACTGCTGGAGTTTGTAAAAGTTATCGCTTAAGAGTGTGACGTGTTATCTTCGAGGTAAATGTCTCAGAGGCAACCACGGTAAGGTATCCGATGTAACGTATCAAGAGATCTGGGGACTGTACCTTACGAAGGTACGCCAATGCACATTCCGACTTTCCATAATTCTTTCATAAACGTTACTGAATATCTATATACAGAAATGGCTTTAATGGAACGATAATTCATTTAACGTCCCATCTCATCAGCCGAGTTTATGATTCAATAACACGGGGCAGTTCACAATAATTTCAACGGTAAACGTCCAAGCGCGAACATCACCGGCAGTCAAAATACAGCATTGCGCAACCAATCATTGCGCCACTGACCAGGTAGTAATCAGAGTGAAATACATGAAAACATCATATTGCCATATAAAAAGCAACTGTGCTATCGGTAAACTACATTATCGGTATATGGAAACACGAAGGTGTGATATATCACCTAACGTACATACCGTCACACGATATAACCATATTCGTATCATATCTGACATATATGGTACTCATCGACCTACATACAATAATTATCCTCGGTCGAGTCTAATTCGCCTGGAAATTCTAGTCCAATACTATTTAACCATTGGAAATCGGCCTATCGCGTGGATTGCATTTAATTAAGAGCTGTCAGTCAGTCGCGGTCGAAAAAAGTGAAAGACGTGAACCCACGTCTTCCGGAATAGCTGTCGCCTTCCTTCAGGCACGGTAAGATAGAACGGGGACTCGATTTAGTGTAACACGAAGTTTCTTTGCTCTAGGGAACGTTTAATCATCTCGGGCGTTCAGCGAACAACAACTTCCAGTTCTAGCCATGTTCTTGTCTTCGGTGTCCGTTCGGATCCGCGCGCAGAAATAGTCGGTTTCTTCACACGTATCGGGAAGCTCGTACGAGCTTGGAAGTCTGAATAAAAAACTGGCAGATAGCGAGAGAGAATGCTCGTAGGGTGTGCATGAGAGAGAATAGAAATAAAAAATAAATATGAAAAGCTCCAAGATGATTTATACCACCCGAGAGTATCCCGTATCTAAGCTCCTGCCACGATAAGCATAGCTAAGTCTGTCTCTTTAAGTGTCCAAATCTTTCTAAATCAATCTCAATGTTGTCTGTGTGGTTGTGGTTGTTGGGGTGCCATGGGTTGGACGTTGAACGTAAGAAGTCATCGGCGGGATTGAACGCCAAGCGACTACACGGCGCCGTTGTCACCTTCACCAGCCCAGAGTCCCACCTGGTAAGCTCTGTCTCCAGCTTTAATCGAGAAAGAAAAAAAAGAAAGAAAGAAAGAAAAAGCAAAAAAATGAATAAGAAAATATGTCTATGAAAGCTCTGGCTCGCTGATTGGCCGGCCCGTTTCACGAACACGCACCTGATTGGCTAACTCACGCGAATCTAGCTTAGCGCGGTGAGATATTAATAATACGCACCTACCAACACCCACCTTTGCGAATGGTTAGGTATCACGATATGTACATAATATACTTATTATATACACCGCCTATGTTATATACGTAGGTACTTATATTTGCACATGCACGCCAATCTTCACTCATCCTCGTATCACTGTACGCTGATAAGGCGCTAGGTCCTGCGTCTTATCCGCGCTCGCTCGACGATTCCGCCAGGATAGAGGCGAAGGATATTACGTGTATGCACCAGGATGCATTCATTGGACGAGTCTATATATATATATTTATTACATACAGTCAGTATTACATACGATACACGTACATCCATCGCATAACGTTAAATGTAAGGCTCGTAAAGCCCAAAAGCTCTCGTGCCGGATGCATCCGATGCTTTCTGATGAATTCTGACAAGATACTATAGAGTCGTTCCGGAAAATTGTAATTCTAAGCTACAGCACCGGGTATACGCGATCATCATTCACGAATCTCATTTCGCAATGAATTGGATTAATTAATTAGCTCGTGCACCAAAATGCATGCGGAATCCTCGGTGAAGCACAACGCTTGCATGTGACGCATACGTTATTGTTCTTTCAGGAGAAGAGAATCTACTACTCGACGATAGATGTTATATTCATTTCTAACAATCAATCTATACATATTGGATTCAATGCATTACACATTGTGTATACTTCGTTCAGACTTACGTAATTTACGTAACGGACGAGACTGTATGAAGAACTTTAACACACTCGTCGCATTTACTCGTTACGTTATATTCCTCTCGCAATTACACGCATCGCGCGATTCTAAGCTCGCATCTAAATTCGACCTTTATATACTACAGCTTTGTCACACGTCACACAACGATATATCATACACACATCTTGAAGGCTGATATGAGAAAAGATAACGTGCTGCTGATACGGTGGGGCTCTGGTAAGACAAAATTTTTAATTACTATACCATTTCTCTATATCTATTACATAATGTAAGTACTTATATAGATAGTCTAGGTTATAGTACCTGTGAAGTGCCGTACATCAATATTATGATACTGCATCCTATTATGTGTTACGTCCGAGAGGATAATTTTATATAAAATTACGTAAGCCACCCTCTGAGATAATTAATGCACCGTTATCACAATCGATATCAAATATTAATTGGCGAGTGCTCGATTTCTCATTTAAACAGATAATTATTATTGAGGAATCGTTTATTTTTAATTTTCTTTTGAATTATGCATCGGATAATTCGTATATAACGTTAATCGAAATTGCTACTCCTTCCGGTTACTAATTTCTTCGGATTTGTAACAATTTCACTGTTAATTTCAAATTTGAGGTATTACAGGCGAAAAACGCGTGACTTTTGGCAAATTTACTACTGTCACCTAATGCCAAGAGACGACATATGGTTACCGTGGTTGTAAAGCTAAACTACGTATATGCTACATATCGGACTTGAGGCATGCACGTTGCACGAAGCAGCTTGCGGTTTCCGAACCCAGGAGAGCGTTACCTCAACAGCTACCGATATGTGTCGATATATAACCATGTTCGATGCAAACATTACATATATGGTATAGTATATACACTGGGTAGAAATAGATTATATCTATACGTACCTGCATACGTATAACGTACATAGTATATGAAGGTTAGATAGGATATACATATGTGATAGGTAATATACGACGTCGTTATAGAAACTATTATAAAGATTAACTATACTCTGGGTTTTAGATTCTTAGGTACAGTAGGTTACCGTGGGTTTTATTATACATATATTGGATATATGATTGATCGGAGTTTATTCGAACGTACTATTAAACGTCCCGAAGTATACGGTCGATCGTATCGTTGCATAAAATTTTTTCTATTAATCGCCCACTCATTGTTGCTTAGAGCAAAAGTGAACTTTTCAAATTTACTTCTTTACCGGATCATGATGTCGTGACAGTATCTTCCATCGGGATTAGTAGTCCAGTTCGAAGGTTTAATCTCTCCTGAATTCTAGACTCTCGGTATCATGACGTGGCTTACTTGAGGTAGAAACGAATCCTTGACTGTCTGGTCCCTTCTTGTTACGTGTCTGACGTTCCTGGCAACTTCTACTATATGATGTATACTCTAGGGTGAAGTAACGTAATCAAGGACGTGGCAGGTATTCCCTGGCGAGCATGATCTAGTCGACCTGGACCGATAACAGATCAGTTGATAGCTGGCTATGTTGTGTTTTGTTAATAAAAAAAATTTTAATTAGCAGATACAGAGGTTTTGAGAAGAAAAAATTTATAAGGATCGATGAGAAATCAATGAACTAGAAGATAAGTTTATTATGGAGTATGATGTGGGTATCGGTAGGGATGAAATAATTTTTAAATAAGATTAATTAATCTTCGAAATGTTTATCTCATCGGTGGCTCAACTATGTTTATGACGTGGTGAATTTTGTGCGGGAAAATCAAAGCCTAAACAGGGACGGTCATACCGATAGAATCCCATAGCTTAAGCAACTGAGCAAATTAATCGAATTGGAACGCTCGTTCCTGATGAAGAAGTTTGAATAGAAATTAATTTCTGGCCTGAAGATTCTACCGAAGCCGACAGTAACCGATTCGTTGAGGGAGCCTGGGGAAATGTGGTTTCTGGTTTAAACCAACTGCAAGGGTAACTCTGGGTTAGACTGACTAACCCAGGCTTTACCTCCTACACCGTACCGTATAACAGCAGCAGCCCTTCCTAATAACATTACTAACTTACTACCCTTGCCTCAACCTGTCTGCCTCTCCTTTCTGCTTGCCTACCTATACCTGCCCTTGGCTACACCCCAATTCACGAGGGTGCTGGCTAGCACATCCACCTTTGGCGCTCCCTTTGAAAGAAGGGAATAATATAACGACTTCCCTTGAGTATTCCTGAGTCGATATCGGCAGCAAAGTTTGCGATGTTACGAAAGCTTTGAAAAACAAGGCTTCCAGACTTGAAGATCTTTACTTTCCTTTTATACTTTCCTTTTATACTTTCCTTTTTTCTTTTAACGAATTTTTAACGAATTCCGAGACAAGGGAATTCTCAGTCGGAGATTCGAGTGACACCCTAATCATCTCCAGTATATCTGTATATATTCGAATGAAGAATTTAAGGATTGCTACCGAATAAGAACTTTCCAATCTTCAGTCTGATATTCAACTCCGAATGATTTGTAGAATCTCATTATACTTTATCCCTTAAGAGATTCTGTTGAATATTACAAATTAAACTCGCTGTAGGTGGTATCAGTCAATCAGTTATATCTATCATGGAATATAGGTGGCGCGCAGTAACGGGGGTATCCTATACAAATGAAGTAACAAGAAATGCAGTAAGTTTCTAATAGCGTTTAACCACTGTTGTAAAGTTTGCCCCTTAAAACTTAGGGATTGTCTAACCTACCATTCGGACTGTCCCTCCCGTAAGAGCAACTCCATTTCACCATTCTAGGCATCGGTTTACTTGTAGAATCTTGAGAGTGCAGGCTTCGCTTGGCTACCAAATTGATTGCTGACCCGTACAAGATGAAGAGGAAGAAAAGAAGTAAGTAAGAGAGAACGGATAGGAGGAAAAAGAGGAACCGAGCTTCGAGTCAGTAACCGTCCATTAGAGGAACACCTCTTGAAGGAATCAGAGAAAATCTAAAGTACCAGTCGTGGTCAGTGTACACGTGGCTTCGTTCCACGAATCACACGTAACCAAGATTGGCTTCCTTAGGTTTTCACTCGATGCTACGGTTCATTTCATGGATTTAACAAGCCCTCAAACTTATTCGAAAACTCGGCTCTGTCTTGTAGTCTCATTGAGACTTCTTTTCAAGAGTTTTATAACCCGGTCAAAGCACTTCTAACAAAGAAACTCCTCTGATCTACTTAGTTGGACACGGCGAAGGCTTTTTGAAAAATTCTATTCGAACCAAGCGGGTTATTATTCTGTGAACAATTTTTTTTTTAATTTTATTAAGTACACGGAATGTCTCAACGACAAGGCCAGAATGTTATGAGGTTTCTTTCTGAAAATTGAAATATTCTAAATCCACATTCCCAACATTCTCCTACGTCTAGCTTCGTGTTCATGAAATACTTAAGCATCATCCTTTATCACCGTCCTTACAACCGTTATCCTTTATATTACCTTTATCATCACTACTGTGACTTATCAACGAATTTTGACCGGTTTCCATTTAAAAATATATACTGATGGTTCTTATGATTTACTTACTGTGGTTAATAATTTCAAGGCGAGCGGATGCAGAATGGAATGGCTACCACTGAAGTACAATACTTGGGCCTTGCTGACAGATTGCTAAATGAATTAACTAGACGGTATTAAAGTGAAGAAACGTATAAAGTCCACTGCATTCTTCCCGAGTGTCTTCTATCCTGGCTGTGGGAGGTCGCAAAGGGTTTAAGCAGATAGGAAACTCTAGGATTAGTAAATAATTTATTTCGGAAAGTAATTTAACTTTTCTAATTGATCGTCTCCGCACTCCACTCGGGAACTGAGAGTTAGCAAAATGGAGTGAAAGGATGAGAAGGAGGAGACGAGTGGCCAGTAGGATGCTGGGCTCTCGTCTGGAGCTTGGTTCCCATCCCTTTGAACACTTCAGGATGCCATTTCGCGGTTCAGACTAGTTTGAGAGGAAAAAAAAGACAGTATCTGCTCTTCTGCACCGTACTCAGAGGAATTGATCTTCCGGTTTGCTAATTATAATTCGACACAGTGGAATAAGGATGTAAGGTTATAGATTGAAATTTTCAACCCCCCTCGAGACTTCTAGTTTCAAGATACATGCGCTCGCGAACATATATGTACCTTAGATAATCCATAATGTTTCTTCGTTCTAACTCACGTCCTTGGACCCTTTTTTTCCACTTTCGGTGATTCCTTGGAAGCACGGAAGATGCTGTGGAAAACTCCTATCGGCGAATGGCTTTCCGAGCAATTTTCCTGAATAAGCAAACCGTCCTTATATTCCTATCCTCCCCTAAGCGTGCACTTGAACAGAACTACTTCCACCAGCCCTAGATTGTCCCACTCGTCTTTTGCGACGCACTTTACCCAGGCATATCGGGCTTATCAAGAGACAAGTTACCTTAGAATTCCAATTTTCTAGCACGAACGAACACCCTTTCGATACCGATGCCACAGTCAAACGTCGCCATAGAGACACATTGAAATCCCCAGGGTGGTGAAAGAGGGTGGCGAAACGGGCTAGTGGATACGTAGTGGAAGACTCGGTACGAGGAAAAAGAAGTAACTCAAAGTAAAGAGATCACAGCACTCATCAAGTTGTGTGAAAAGGGAGGAAGTAATGATTTTTCGTCATACGTGAAATTCGATATTGCACAGAAACAATATGATATATCGAACTATACCGGATATACGTGACACAGTGACTGATTGTGCTCTTTGAGACATCGTATTTCCGGACCGATGCGACGCTTCTGTGACTCACTTCTAGAGCCGGATATACAGCGATGACATCGGAAATGGCTAAAATGATTTTTTTTTTACCGTGGAGACGCGACAGGATGGTACGTACGTTTTCAGGAAGATATTCGACGTCTTCGACGATACTGAAAATTTCGTTACCCATGATTCCGCGCGCTTGAAAACTTTCAGAGAGCATCGAGCGACCTGCTGAAGCGAGTTGGAGGATGTGATTATCGTATCAGTGTCAGTCGGCAATATTTACTAGCCGTTCACGAGGTTCCAAGAGCATCTTGTTACTCCATGCATAAGGGCAATTGGCTTCAGCCATTTGGAGACATATTTTTCTGATTTATATATGATATGAGGACTATGTAGTATTACGTCACATATATCTACCGAGGCACCTATATATATTGTGCATTCTCATGAGACATTTCCAGTAGCTCTTGCCTATCCTTCACTCGTCCGGAGGCAGTAACCATAACGCTTGCGACCATGATGAGTATCACGCCAGCGCGATATCAACCCTTGCGGATATGAAAGGCAAAGTTACGAGGCGAAACAAGGAAACGGAAACAGGCTGGAAGTAAAACGTAACTCTAGTCTCACAAGTTCCCGATAGGAGGCCAGAGAATGAGACAGTTTGACTCATCGCAAATCGCCAGGAAGGCCTAATTAAGGCAGACCGTGTTGACAGCATCCCTTGTTGACTTAATAAAATCCTCAGAACCAACACTAATAGACTTTACTTCCGTCAAGCACGAAACTACCGACTATAATGGTTACGGATCTTGTTTTTTCTCTTTACTCTTTTGTTCTCAAGTTTCCTTGTACATCGCCATCGTTCTTTCCCCCTTCTCGTGCTTTCGTATCTTTTTCTCTTTTTTTTTTCTTCCAACTTTTTTTTGCATCCCCTCTTAACTCGCGGCTATGAAGAATTCCCGTGAGAATTCCTCCAATTTCTAATATAAAATCACGACTCGGAAAACTCCTGAAAAGGTTTGCCGTCG
>JARPRH010000656.1:1224111-1234756 GCA_031763665.1 Calameuta haemorrhoidalis
GCCCAAAAGATTTATTGGCTAGACGTTCCATTGACAAGGAAATAAAAATGAAAAATTCCCCTGATAATTCCACCGTCGATCCTCTTGCCTGAAAGAAAAAGCTATAGGACCCCGTAGCCAACTTCTTCTCCATTTATACTAGCCTGACAAGTACCGCTACGTTCATGGTGTTTCTCTACCGTTTCCCATAGCAACAGCCGAACCCCCCATACGAGCTACCAGCTACAGCTTGACCTAGCTAAGCTCCAAAGAAAAAAGCGACGTCCTCGTCAAAGACACAATACATATGTATTTGTATTCCGTAGAGTGAACTCGAATAAGCATTCATGAAACATGGAAGTTACAGGGGTGTCTGAAAAAAAAAGTTTTAAACCGCTTCTAGGATACCACATGGAAACGGTGGTACTTTTGGGATTTAGTTTGTAATTCTAAAATATACATTCCCAAATACTACTGTATATGTTACGCGACCCAATATAGCTCGAGTACCGAGTTTCTATGCGTCCCACGGTAAAGTGGTGAAAATAAGGGCGGTAAAAGAAAAAAGGAATGAAATTGTTAAGTACACGGAAAGCAGTCGAGTGCCCACGAACGTGGGTACCCCCTGCCAGCGTTCTTGGATGGGGTGAATCTAATTTGATTTAATTAGAATATATTTGCTTGGTTAAAAGTTTCTAGCTCTACGACGGTATATCAGCCTGATAACTAAATTTATCAAATTATGCGTAGAGAGAGCGGAGCCGGCAAGCCGTCATTTATCGTCGAGTGGGCGTGGAGTTTAGAAGTCGCTTGTGGAAAGTTTAAGGGTTGCCAGGGGCACCGGACAGTAGGGCTCGAGTCCTTTGCCAGTAGTACTGCCCACGTCTCTAACTGGTATGACTCTACTGAAATTTTACAAACGTCACTGAAAGTCCGATTATACCATTTCATTAGCGATACCAATTAAATAAATCTATCTATTAAAATTATGTCAACAAATAGCAGGTCCCTTTTGATGGAGTCCGCCATAGCTCGAAAAAGGTTCTATCGGTCCTTAAAAAATATTTCTGATCCCTCTGTAGCTTTCTGCTACCCTAATGCTTCGGACCACAAGCTTTTGTTCTGCACTTCGGTCAGTCCCCTGTATTAAAGTATATATACGGATAAACCTTTAACATTTTTATAAGCGAATGTTCCAAGCATTTCTTGAGCGTTACGAACAAATCAATAGTAACATTAATTAGCATTTATACGGTTCTGCAGGTTATTTAGCACCAATTACTAACCTGACTGACATATTTACAGGCATAATAACAACTATTAAAATTCACTTTGATGAATTTTCCGACATCAGTAATGGGTTCCTCGGGTTCCATTTAGACCTGAATAGCATGCAATGTTATTACAGTACAGTCTCTCACAACTTAATGCAGAAACAATGTAACCTAAGCGAAATACCAATGACGTAGGTACTCCGAATGGCCGTGAGGGTTGCCTTTCTATCACGCCCTTGACCAGAGACAATGCTCAGGTATCCAAACCACTCCCCAAGGCCTTTCCTTACTAGGAGAACGTAAACTGTTAAGGGCTACGCTGTAAATGAAACGAATAGATTAAGTATTTTTACGATTATAATAGCCTAACGGTTGTATCCAAAGGTCTTTCGTTGCGGCTTAAACCCTTTGAATTGAGTCTCCATTGTATGCCGACTTTTCTATCGGACACTATAGGGTGTAACGGATAAGATCACATCCTTCCCTAATTCCCTTAAAGGAACACCTTCGTTCGATCATAGCGTCCTAGTCAGTCGAGACATGAACTTTTGTTACATTAACCCTTTGAGGGTAGGATCAATTAGCACGACTGACACTATATGTATCATTCACCCTGTTTTTTTTCACCACTCAGTCATTACGTCCCCTAACTCCTGAAAGACTTACTACCCTGGTAACTTTCTAGAGCACTTTGAACCCCTTTGGGCCTCGACTCCTTCATGCTCTTCTAATCGCACAGACGATACTGCCAACTGTTACGCGGAGTCTGACGTAACACTTGACTCGATTATAAAGGGGTCTCTGTCGCTTGAATTGACTTGCCTCCTTGATTCAAGAGACTCGCGCAATTTTAGGCATAAGAAAATTGACACTTTCCCATCCTTATGAGGAATATCTAAAATCATTGTGGTGTCCTTGCTTAAGATACCTCACACCGTTATTCCCGATGACTTCCTCAAGTACCACGTGTGCCATTCGCCAACACACTCTTTTCCCTTAGCACCAAAAATATCAGCCCTTCTCCACTCTGCTATCCTGATACTCCGAGTTCTCAGCGTGTTAGAAACTTTAACCCTTTCTCACGTAGGAATGCTCGCTGATTGGTTCGACCTTAATCTACCATCCACCCTACACCACCCTCCACCACCCTCCACGAGGGGATATCAGAGCCGAGAATATCCTCTTCGTACTTCCTGCTCCTCTGCTTCATATGTGGAGGGTAACGTGTCCCCAAGCCACATGTTCTCACGCATGCCACTCGACTCGCGCAAAGAACCATGTGAGCCTTCGACCTGCGAACCAACCGTTATGCGTCTCGGACGCTTCTTGCGACTCTTGTCTCTGGGAAAATACAGTTTAACGAATTTTTCAAGTTACAGTTTCTATAAGAACGAAATAAATGATGTCCACGTTTCAGTCACTGATACGATTATATTAAATTTCGAAATTTCAATTGCTCTTATACTACTGTTACGAAGTAACTATTTACGAAGATATTACAGATATACACTTATGAGCAATGCAGTGTACTCTGTGTGTGAAAGCAAATAAAAATTTGCGTTCTAATGCCCGAAGAACCACATACCGTTACCCCGGCAGGGTAGTTAATCGATATCACCCCTCGAGCTCTATCGTACGGATAGAGGGTGGTAGCATTTAGTAAAGCTCCTGCGACTGATGTGACTCTGTTATAAAAGGTCACGCTGAAGGCCTCTTTTTTTCCCCAAGTTCAATCTCACCCTGAACTTTTCATTGTCGTGCCCTCAAGTGGAAATTTCAGGCTCTCTTGCATCATTGAACCCATCATCCCCTCGACACGCATGGAACCTTCTGATACACATACGCTCCTGATAGTTAAATAGTTCATTCCATTCATACAATCCTTAACGGATACAACCACCCTTAACGATAAACCATAGTGTATGGCAACCGCATAGGGTATGTCTTGTCTTCATTACTTGAGCTGCTCTATGAAAGGACTACCCTTAGTATTCTCACCCTCTATACCACCATACTCCCCTGATACCAAAGTAGATCATTCAGTTTAGAAATGGTAACCCTTTTTCGTACGCCACCAGTTACTCACCCTGATGCCATATCCACACCCCTTCTTACCTACCTGTTTAGCACGTGCTGCAGTTATACAGTACACAGTTAGATAGCCTAAATCGAAAGTCAACAGCTTCAAGTCAGTATAGTACCCTAGTACCTAAATGGACCGAGTCTATTCAATTATTCTGGGTCCTACTGACACTTTTGATCAGACACCCAGGAGCCTCCCTCACGCTTGCCAACACTTTCGGTACGAGCGACACTGTAATCTAGTGTAAGTATGAACTCAGGCCCACAGCCACCTACCGACATTTCAGAACACTTCCGTCTCTGGCATACTACCCTAGCCACTAATTAGGGATTTCTATTCAGCATATTCCCCTAGGGCTCTGAGCTATGGCCCATCGTTCTATATGTAGGAGAGATTTTTCATGGAAATTCGGCTCGGTCGTCGACTGAAGCCATTGCAGACCGTCGAACTACTTCTGATCTCCTAGTGAAAACGTCACGCTGGCAACACACCAGCTCCTACTTCTATTATTGAAATTTCTATACACATTTATTGAACACACCGTAACGAGATTGTTCGCGGTCAAAAAAAATTCTTTTTTGAAACTTTTAGTATCACGCAAATGTCGTATCGACGTTTCCTGTTAGTATGGGTTTACTTTGTCCCTAGATTATGGTTCAGCTGATTCGCATGGAAATATTCAAGAGAATTTTGTTGCTTTGTCAATGCATGTATTTCTAGCCAATGGTTCGCAGTTAGATTTACACGTGTCGCGAACTTCCTGGCGCCCTAATGCTTGAGTCACGTCGCAAGACGAAATTTCACGCATAGTTTGTACCACTGCAGCAAATGAAGGACACGCCTGGCTAGAAACATTACCATTGCGGGGGTGATTTGAAAATCCAGTTCGAATTTCTACTCTCCTAATTCCTCGGTCACGCTTTAAGCTCAAATTTCACGCTTGACCCGAACCGCATTTCGTTCTCGTATTTTGTTCATGCATTACGTCAATCCCATGTACGTGTTAAACAAACGAGAGCAATTAAGAATTTTTATGTATCGTTTCAAGAACCTCTTTTTTTTCCAGACACACTTGGCCTCTTTACGGTTCATGCTACCCTAATGCTCAAGGCCTTTTCAGTGACCTCGTAACTTGACATTTTGTCTCTCTTAAAATTGTGTTTGTCGTGTTTGAAAAGTACTATAAATAAGACATTGACGTATACATAACCTAGCTTAACTGCGCCCGGCATGTGTTTCGAGATCGTTTGTTCTACACTGTTTATCAGACATGAAAAATTATTGTACTGATATAAAAAATGGTGACTCGTTAAAAAAAAATTACATCTCCCCATAAGATTCTCGCCTTCGTCATCTTCGTATTATAGTTCTTGCGCGTATCTGCATCCCTAATACAAAACACCATAAATTTGACCGTTGGCAAGAATCGTTCTCACGCTCGTCTTCAGGTACACGTCGTCTCCCTGCCGATAGAGCTTGTGGTAGGACAAACTTCTCCATCAAAGAAGAAACGACCTTTCACGCGTAAAGGAATTTCCAAGCGGACGTCATATTATCTAACCGATCGTCCCACAGCCAGGAATGTCGTTGAAATTCGACCCGCCTCAAGAATTCAGAACCTCTAATGATTTTCGTACTTTACGATCCAGCGAATAACTTCCAGGAAGGTTATTCGCCTGCGGGGATACAGCTTTTGGGTGTAATAATGAAAATGCGATGCCTTAACGACGCCTTAGAATTTCTTAGAAAGGACGCCTGACCTCTGTCGCCGATCTTCAAAGACGGGTCCTTGAGGTCGGCCGTATCCGTCCTTCTTCCTTCGAGGATTAACCACCGGGGTAGCTGGTAGAGATTTCGTGGGAAAGCTGTTACCCTCGGATCCTCAGTCGGTCGTGAGAAAGAAGCTTCCAGAAGCTTCCATGAGGAAGAATTTCTTCTCATGCTTACTAGGGTAACATTCGCCTTCAGGAAGTTCTCCGGTAGCCAGGGTGGAACGATATACGTTAACCGCATTGCAATGAGCCCCGCGAAGTCTTTCCGATCAAATTCTCTGACTGTGACATAGAAAATAATTGGCAAACATTTAGGAATATATTTTTTTTTATCAAGTTGGGATCTCTTAATTGGAAATTTTATTTATGCTCGAGAAAAATTTGTTCTTAAGCGAGCTGTGCTACTATCTATTTATGGGTGTTTGAAAATTTCTTCGTTGCACCCTCTGTACATTTCCCGATGATCTCCTTCGCGTTGCTGGGCACTTGGTAACCCTGAGAAAGCAATGCCTTCTTTCGAAGTCGAGTTCTCACGGTCGGCGTCTTCAGGTAGCGTCGGGACGGGACGCTCTTCGTTACCTATAATGTATCCTCGTAGGATCAACGTTCACTCCCAAAATTCCATGGACTCCACACGTGTAACGACGTCTATTCTTGAAACGAGACAGCCCCATCGAATTCCCAGCCAGATTGACTTCGGCCTCAAATTTTTCTATGCGGTGGATCTTTTTTTTTTTCTTCAATCTTTTCAAGACACCTATACCTGGTATCACTTGATATAGGGATAATAATGAAAATTCCTCGGCACGCTGCAGGTGAGGCACCAAGTAAATTCGACTGGGCTTAGGAATATTTTTTCTCACGGAATTTTATGAAAATTACTGCAGGACATTCGACTTGCTTCCAGTCCTATTCCCACAGGCCGTGAGAAACTATTTGAGTGAAACAAAATTTTCTTCCCATCCTGCACAGGACAACATGAGTGGTGAAGATATATTATCGAAAGGATGCGTGGGACATTTTTGTGGTAACCAGGACACACATATAGGTATATTTATTGGACTAAAGAGAAAAATGAAAATGACCTAATTTATCTACACACATGGATTTCATCTTAGTATGAAATCGATGAATTTTTATTTCGTAACTAAAGACCTAGTGATTTTACGAAAGCGGAGACTTTTCCAGCTAAATAATACATATTTCGTGTCTTCTAACTTATTCAGAATTTCTAGATGGACATTTGATACTGTAAACAAAATTCATATCGACAATAGAATGAAGGGCGTTGAGAATAAAAAATTTTTAATCAGAAATATAATGTAATTTCCATAGACTCGAACCATGAAATTTTCATCTTAGGGGATGATCTGTCTTAGAAACCTTCTATGGGAAGGAATGTCGGGTACGGTTCCCCCTAACTCCAGACGTACCTGAAGATCGAATCGTCCAGCGTGAGAATTCGATTCACGAATGTCAAAGTTCCTTCTCACGAGCACCAGAGAAACATAAGCCAATAAGAGTCGACTCGAAAGGCGAAACCCTTCTGGGTAGTTGAAGAAAAAAAAAAGAAAAAGAAAAAAAGGGAAGAAAAGAAAAAAGCACAGTACCACGAGAAAGCCTGCAATATGCCCGAGAGGCGAGCACATTCCAGTGTCATCTGGCACATGCCAAGAGAGAAAAAAATAGTATAGGGGAAGTGTACAAAATTTTACAGGAATGTCACGTGCCTCGAGCGTGAGAATTGCACCGTCAAAAATTCCAAAATTCGTTCCCATCGATACCAGAGGAATATAACTGGCGAGGAAGAATTATTCGAAATTCGAAACCGTTAACTGGCTTCGCCATTGACGTTTCCCGTTGCACCTGACACTCGCTCGATAGGGTGTCCCCGACACAATGCAATCTCTATGCACTTGTAACCGATTTAAGAAGCCAAATGACTCCCGAGGCCAGGGATCTATAAGTAGTGCATTGGAATTTTCAAAAATTCTCTAACTCCACTTTTCCATGTACCCCTGCTTTTAGTGCACGCTCGATTTCCTCTGACACAGAGGGACTGATGGGTCGCCTTACAATTTCAAAGAACATCTCAGGACGTTTTCATGCCCTTCGACGAGTTTTCTACGCCATTTTACTAGCCTCGGAATTACCTTCTGCGTACATCTGCAATCCCAATTTCTTGTTTACTCAAAGTACCTCGTTACCGGCAAGGCCGTAAAGAACGCTTTTCGACTGAACATTTATAACCCGGATTACGTTGCCTGGCTCGTGACACGAGCAGACACTTTATATCGACAGGTACAATAACTCAAAACCCGATACTCGATGCTCCTACGTACATCTGCTATCCTGAGAATTTTACAACCCAAGAAAGGAAACTTATTCAGAAAGATTTTTACGACAGGTAAAATCCCCTCTTTCGGCGCACAATAAATACCACAATATTTACTCATAGTAAATACATATACCATTTCAACGTGCTTCCGAAAACTTTCTATAAACATCTGCAATCCTAGTTCTTATATATACAAGTGTATATTTCGTATTTTATTATTTTTATTTACGACTACCTACATCACCGCATTAATTAAAATCGCTCTCGCATATATTTATATTCCATGTATTTACTTAGAATTAAAAAAAACAGCCTTTAGTTACAATTTTAACAGTGTCAACTGCCATTAAGAAACTGCGTCAAGCCAATCTGCGCTTAGTGCATATTAAAAATTTGTTTTGATAAAAATCCATTATTTTGTAAAAAATAAAGGAATATCGAAATTCACCTGAATCAGATGCTAACATTTTATATATTTCTCTAAGAAAAATCTTTGCACGTCTCTCTCTCTATATATATATATATAGCAGTGGAGATCTAGACGCCCGAGAGACTTTCTCAACCGTTCTGGTACCCTGATCGAAATGGTACCACATGTCTCGACAAGTGTTAACCCTTTCACCGCTCGGTGAACCCAACACGGTCGTTCAGGATAGACGCAATAGCGTGGCAACCCCTTGTGACCCAATTTCTCGATGAAACTGGAGAAATGATCTTTCATCGGAAGACGAACCGATAGGCGGGAATCACGAGGCTGTAATTATTGGCAAAACAGTCGGTCACAACGGCGAGCGTGAAGCTGCCTGAGAGGCCTGAGACCCTATTCCAAAATCGACGAAAATTAACCCTTCCTCGAAGGAGAAAACGTCGCCGCTTCCTTATTCGTATTTCTTTGACCAACTTCTCCCAGCCTCCTGCTATCCTAATGGAAACTCTTCGATTAATTCGTGTTTACAATGTAGCTCACGCCTTCCGACAAATTCTAATAGACCATTAACGACTGCGGACATTTAATAGTGTGCCTGTACCGGTACAAAAATTATAACCAAACCACGGACAGTTTGCTCAATGATAATTATTGCACACGGCCGTGGACGCAGCTGCGTCGCATTGCGCTTCCTTTCGCTATATGCAGTCCTGTTACATTGAGGATATGAAATTTCCGTTAACATATTTTCGAACGCCCTCGGGATTCAAACTGTTTCGTATGTGACATTAAGATCAATCGATTACTAATTCTCTTTTCGTATGACGTTAACATTATTACTTTTAATATTCTTTGATATATATTACGCGTTGTCAGAAAAATTGCGAAATTCAATTTACAGCGAAGGTAGATTATTGTAAAAAAAATTTGCAAATATGAAAATTGACAGTTGCCTGAAAAAAAAAATAATAAGTATCGACTCAAAGCTTCTTCTCCTTTCGTACGCACGTGCTCTCGATTCCGCTACGAATATTCGAAACACCCGTGATTCAATGCTCTTATGCAATTCGCAATAATCCATATAGCCCATACTGACGTTACTGCCCTTACGTCTTAAGGGCTTCCGGATTATCCATATTATTGACCCCCGCCCATTTTCAAACAACTCTTCGTCTCTTCTGTATCCCTGATAGAAAATCTTCGGCTAATTCGTATTTACAACACTCTTCACGCCTTTCAATACATTCTAATGAGATAAGTGTTACCCAGAAGAGTCGAACCCGAGTAGCGAGACAGGTGCACTGGCTGTGACAAATATCTGAACACACGTAGTCTCTACTATATATATGTATACACGTATCTAATCGTAGACGTATAACCATGACTCAGGTTACTGCCAGAACTCGTCGACCTCCTCGTCGCTATGGTATCCTGTTATATTGGGGGCATAAAATGTCCGTTGAAAAATATTCGAATGCTCCTACGCGCAGTCTTGAAGCGCGCGCCGATTCCTTTCCGTGCATTTTGCATACCGGCAAATATTATTTAAGATTACGGACGACGAACTGATGTTTGCTGAAATAGATTGATATAAGTCATTTGGTCCACCCTGTGTATGTGGTAAATATTAATAAAGATATAATTATCAAATTCTAGTCGTTCACGATCGTGAATTATTTTTCGTTTTGGAAAACATGAATTTGAATCTTAAAATTTTTCTTGCAATCGTCTCATACTACCCTAGGAATCTTATTTACGAAAGTCATTTCTTCTAAATAGGGATTCGAGTGAATATAAAAGCGGACATTACGAATGGCAGCTACCTGGAACAACTTGAAATCATTTCGAGTGTGAACAGTCATGCTTACGCTTTCTCAGCATGAAATCCTAATCACTCGGAAACGTATTGTGCCATGATTTTTAACTCTTTCGTTCTAGAATTCTAAATGGCGCTTAATGAGAAATTAAATAAGGTGACGTCATTGACCTAGTAGCAATGTACAATCGCTTACGATAAAACGAAACTCATTAGTACATATAAATCTTATTATTATTTTAGCTGAAGCTTTGAATGCTAAATTAACGTCCACAAAGTTTATTTTAGCGTTTTCAATTGAAATATGAAAAAGAGGAAAAATCCTAAGAAAAGGGATGACTGTTTTAAGGAATTTTTCCAAATTTCGTTACACTTGCATCATTTTTCGAATAGAAATTTTGATTTTAAATATATATATATACACATAGGTATATACTTTATTACAGTTAGATTTGTTATTTTCTATCTTTTACGCAATTTGAATTTAAATATACCGCGGAAACGGATATATTGTATATATGCTCATGTAATCTTTTTTCAATGGCAAGTACGTACTTCAGGATATTTTATATGGAAATACTTAAACATTATATCTGTATGCAGTTTAACGCGATTGGACAGAGAATTTTGGTCAAACGTAAAATTGTTGGACTGGAAAAGTGCAGTTTGCTGGAAGCAGTCCAAATTGTTTTGACCAACCGGAAATGAATACCCTATAACGGGTGGTACATTGCTCGGAATCTAGGTTTGCCTAATTGAACCCTTTGCCGATACCAGTCTATTTAAAAGATTTTTTTTTATCATCGAAATTCTCTGTATTTTTTTTTAATCGTCGAACAAAAGTGTCCTCGTCTCCGAATGTCCGTCACTACTACCTCCTCATTTATGCGAGCCTAATATCGCCGTTTACAGAAAATACTTCTTCACAATAGCGAATCGTACGGTTTCGTAATCAG
>JARPRH010000656.1:1274477-1300722 GCA_031763665.1 Calameuta haemorrhoidalis
CCTTCGTCTTCCAGAATGAACAGAACATTAGTTGCCTGACTTTTCTTCGTCACGAAAGTTTGATGAATATGAGGCCATATTTTCGACAGTTTACGAAAACTGTTGAATGAAATATTATATATTAAGTACGGAATCGAATAAATGCAAAATGCATTGAGCGAGTTTATGCTTAACGGCAGCAGTTAGCTATCCAAATAAGTTACAATTCATTTTTCTCTTAAGATTCTGAGTCTTTTGTAAAATTACTTTTTCCGAAATCACTGTATCGTATACTTCTGTCAAAAGAGATTATTTGAAATAAATAAAATTACTTTTAACTATTAAATTGATGGAATAAGACTCTTTTAGCGTAATGATAAAATACAAACAGCCGGGAAATCAGGCCATTCCAAGGATACATGCTACAGCTATTTATAGAATATAATCTTTGATTGTTGAATACATTTATCAATGAGTTTTTTTATATTCAGTGAATTCAATCTGTTTTCCGTTTACGTTAAGAACATAAAAAATATTGTGGATGCGTCAGAGCCTTTTTTTAAACTTACCAGGCCATATTTTTTCTATAAAAAACATGTACTATCAAAAATTATCATTTTATTACTTCATAAAAATTACGTCAGAACTATTTAATCAAGTATTTGAACGAATATAATTGACATATGCGAAATTTTCTTGACGTATAGTACGAAATCGATACCGTGAACTATGATGACATTTGAAAAAGTTTCAAACAATTGATTGAAGCCATGGAATATGAAAACATTTTAACCTTAGAAAAATTATTATGTTTAAAAATTTTTCATTAAGACATTGCTAAAATTACGTTATTCTCCGAAAAAATTGAAACAAGTTTAATGTTTAAGAGATAATACGAAAATTAATGTGTCAATATAAGCAATATTTTTAGAAGTAAATATGATACCAGCAATTTTCAAGCACTTGGAAAAACAATTTGGCTTCTTCTTACGAACGTTTAGCATATGGGCAATGAAAGAGATAAGTGATGAGACATCAATATAGACGACTAAACCGTATGGCTATATATGGTTAATTGTGAAACCATATCAGAGTACCAGTTTTGGTTCTATAGTTTCTTTATATATTATATCTTGTTTGAAAACATGTTACAATTCTTACAAGACACAAATCAACTCAAATATGAAACCCTTGATTAATAGAATAGCAATTTATAATTTGCAATATAGTAAGTAGCATTATTAGGTTAATGGACTATGGCCTTATTTGCATCAGACTTTTAATAAGCACATTAAGATCCAGCTTTCTCAGCTCCTCATATAGAAGTAAAGCGAGATAGTCCTTAGTATGCATCAGTGTAAATAAAATCTACATCCATTAATTTGTTAGAACATGGACAATAATGTGTATACACAACTCAAAGTAAATAAGAAGTAAAACTAATAGCTAGACAGAGCTTAAAAATTTATGCATGTTTATTTTATTTTCTCATTTTTTGTGGTAAAAATAAAACATAAGCTACCCATACTTTCTCAATAATTATGAGTCATTAAGTATTATTCGGTTACTAATAATGATATTTGCACATCTTAAGAATGGCCATCAGAAGTTTTAAGTAATATTTGTGAAGTTGTGAGGTCATCCTTCTAGGAACAGTACTTGTTTTTACCATTGGGATAGTTCCTTCCATGAAGAAAAATTAATATTTTATCACACAATAGAACAAGTATTTGAATTGAATATGAAGAAAATTAATTTACATTGTGAGTCACATAGTTATACTTGATTTTGAAGACCTTGTAGATGACCTCTATGTGTGATATTTCATATGAAACCAACGTACCATATTTCATGCATGAAATGGATAAGAATAAGAGATGATGAATACTACACGTTATTCAGGTTAAAATACCTGTACTAGTTTTTTAATGGTAAAACAAAAATTGTTATGCATAATTTTCCCAAGCCCCAAAAAGTAATAAAATTATCTGCTTAAACTAATATTTTTTAATTGATCTAAAGTGATACTGAATCAACATAAAATATATAAGTTCATCATTAGCTCAAAAATATTTGAGAATTTATGTTTAACATAAAAAGTCACATATCCTTGAATGCTTTTACTGTTGATCAATTGTTCATACCTGTGTCCCAAAAGGGACTTAATATCAAATAAAAATAATTAACACTAAATATAAGTCTTGCATATATGCCTAAAACATTGAAGTATCAAAACTGTTACAAACTGATATTTAAAAAACTCTGAGCATATAAGATTTCTTACCTGAGTAGGTGGCTCGGATGGCAAAATTTCAGGAGTTTCTTCAAATTGGACATGCTCAGACTTTTCTTCTTCTTTGTCATCCTTCTCTTCCTTCTTCTCCTTTACTTTCTTTCCAGCCTTGTTTTTATGTTTCTTTTCTTTACCCTTATCCTTTTTACCTAAATATATCAAGCTTCATAAGAATATTTTACGTGTGCTTAATGTATAATTAGAAAGGCTAACCACAATAAACTAAAAGTTTAAATATATTTAATGGGATCACTGTCAGGATAATACAAACATTTTTGATAAGAAGTTTTGATATATGATACAAGAGAAAAAGGGTAATAAACCAAAGGAATAGATATTTTTTCAAAAACTAGTATTTTATTGACTATTGGTTGTCATGCTTATTTTCTGCAGCTAAGAAATACACAGGGAAACGGTGAATATTTCAACCAGTGTGACAACGAATCATGAATAATTTTGTTTATACAGCCCAAAGAATATGTAGGTATGTAATACTAAAGTATGATACAGCACAATAGTATCTACTTCATAACAATATATTTGTCACTCCATTAAAGAATTTATATAAAGTATTAAAAAATGAACAACATACATTGCAAATCAATTTTAAATTTGCCTCGTAAACATTAAATTCACAGGAGTGTCAAAAATAATAATTTTTAAAACCATTTAAATAAGGCTGTATGAAAATTACCGAGTGAAACAGAAACCGCTTCAAAAAGAAAATTAACTAAAATAACCAAAAGACGTTTCTTACCGAGCAGAAGATCATCGGGAAGTTTGCGCTGCTCAGCTATAGCTTCTTCATAAGATTTTTCTTTAATGCCAAACATTGACACGAGAAGAATAACTGCAGCTGAGATCACAACCACTCCAACACAAACCAATCCTGTCTGAAGATCCATGTTGCTAATCTTTATCCTCTTCTCTGTACAAATTAAATTCTTCAATAATGATACACTTCAAAACTGCTCTTATGTATCTAGTCCTTTCTTAATCGTGTAATGTTCACTTCCTTTGATTCTCTCACATACGGCTGGCTTAAAATTTTACATCAATTGCAATAAAAGTACGTTATTTCTGCATATTCTCTAACGAGTAATATCAAAGCAACTAGAAATTTTGTATATCGAAACACGGAAACTGCACTATTTACGGAAACAGAAATAATCACATAATCAGCCAATGAACACTATTCGAATGCAACAAGAAACGTTAACGGATAATTGTCGATACAATTGGCCGACTGATTCTCTGTGAAACCATTATATCGCGAAATCCAACGTTTTTACCAGAACAGGTAATATGTTAATACGCCAAACATTACAAAGTATTAAATTCAAGAAAGAAATGACATATGGATGACAGAGCAAGACGTCAGCAACCTCTCGCCGGCAGTATCCACTAGACAGTCCTAACGATCAAGAATTTTCCACAGTACCGGCAAAAACGATCAGATCGTTCAATTTTCACTAGACTTTCCAATGATAGAAAACACTCACGCTCTTCCACAGCTTACAGAGGATTCTTTCGGTTAGACTTTCCGTGTGGGGAACGTGCGATAAGGAACGTACTTTGTTCCCGATGGAAGAACACGATCACAAATTCACACGCGACGATCTCTTCTTAAGAATTATGGCGGCCGGACGTACAGAACGAATGTACGAGTTTCGAAGCCACGCCTATCGAACTCACGCGTATTCCTATTGGTCAAGAAGCCTGCCACGTATGCAACACGTTTGCAAAATTCAAGATTAAAATACGGCTCTGCTTTACCTTAATTGTCAGTAACAATTAACCATGATTAATAATTGACAACCTACTTTATTTTATACTTACTGACATCCCGTACAACCCTTTTATAAGTCGATAAAACGGTTAATGCTATTCGTATTGAGTAGTCTGCTATAAACACGATGACCAACTGCACAAAGAAACGAAGACACCTTTCTCTTAAAGACCATATTTTTCTTTCTTTAAATGTAATTTAAATACAACGTATAAGATGTGAGTCCTACAGCATCTTACAAAAAGGAATACTGCATAAATGCATGATACTTGAAGAGAACGGATAATATTTAAATTCAAAATAAAATTGAGTAGCCTAGTGATAATAGGTAATTCCCCGAAATGAAATGTGAATGCTGCTTAGCATGTGTTCTAAAACTTAATGTGAATGCCGGGAATTTATCGTTCTGGCTGACACTCATTTTCTTCGACGCGATTCCATGCATAAATCGGTTTAACTGAGCTATTAGGCAACGAGACACTTGTATTTTGAAGATAAACGGAATTTATGCATTGAACCGCGTTGAAGAAAACGGGCGTTAGTCAATACAGGAATAAATAGGGATACATTGATGAGTTGGCAGCACTCAAAATACTCACAGTAAGGTTTTGGAACACACTCTTAAAAGTTCCATCACAGGGAGAGAAAAAGTGAGAGAATAGGGCTGTTACCTACATTTTCTGCACTTTTCAAAAAAAATATTGGATGATATTTTTAAATAACCAATGAGAATCTGCACTTTTTGATAAGTGCAGATAATGTAGGTAACGAGAGAGCAGAGTAAATGTACTTCCGGAGCAAATAGCATTTGATTCGCCACAAAGATCTTAAACGTCACTTCCTCCTTTAGGTGTATTCACATGTACCAGTCATCTTCTTTTGAAAAGGCAACTGTGAACGTTGTATTATGCTTTTTACAGATGTTGCAAAAATCTTATTATTTAATGAAACAAGGGTATATTAATAACAATTCCACAATTCATTTGATCTAAAATCACTTATGGCTTCTGCTATTTATACTTAAGTACAATTGTTAAGACTCGCAGTTTCTCAGCGAGACTATGACATGGACGTTCTATACTTAATCTGTTTTAATGTAATTGATGGTAATCCAAATGCTTTG
Source organism: Calameuta haemorrhoidalis (assembly GCA_031763665.1). Lineage (NCBI taxonomy): Eukaryota > Metazoa > Arthropoda > Insecta > Hymenoptera > Cephidae > Calameuta > Calameuta haemorrhoidalis. The sequence goes on from JARPRH010000656.1 coordinate 1,279,662, forward strand.
TTTACCTGAAAAGACATGTAAATAATCCTAGGGATTCAGTTACTAAAAATATGAAGATAGTTTGTGCTTCGACGACATGTAAATATGCTTCCGAGGAAGAGGATTCGACAAATGTCATTTTTATCAGTTTTCCAAATAATGATACGTAAGTTTTTGGTTCGTACGTGGTTATTTATTTGACCGATAAAATTATTTATAATAGATTTAAATATTTGCTTAGTATTGTTACTTATAATATAGTCATAGTATGTAGATACAATAATTCTAGAATTGTAGATACTTAATCTATATATATACATATAGGTCAAAACTATGGGCTCATAACTGTAACCGACTGGATTTGTTGAGCAAATCTAATGAGGAACTGCATAATAATTACTATATATGCTCACATCATATAGAAGATCATTGTTTTATTAGCAAATGCAAACCAATCACGATTGCTCAAGGCACAGTCCCAACTCTGTTTCAAATGGAACCTGTAATAGCCCCATTAACAACCGTAATTTCTGAAAAGGCACCTGAATATGAAAATCAGCATAGTAAGGACAACATACAATCATGCGACAGCTCCTTAAATTCAATAAATAATATTGAGGAAATAGATAATATGGAACTTAATACCAATTTTCATGCCAGAGTACTCAATCATGAATCTGGCAATGAAAAAAGTAACACAATGACTATCTTTAATAGATGTGTTTCATCAGAGACATCTGATAATGATGCTCTCAGATACTGTGATATAAATACTGAAATAGAGCAGTACAGCAGTGTGACAATAGGATTTTCTAGTTTGTGCCGAATATGTGGTGATGAAGCATCGGATGGGATAGAAATATTTTCTGCAAAAGGCATTGAATTAAAACTGCGCTACAAAATACAAATGCATATGCCAATATCCATTGATGTTGAAGACATAATGCCACAAAGGCTTTGTCTCAATTGTTATAACAAATTAGAAGTCACACATTCACTGGTCACAACGTGTTTACAAACTAACATGCGATTCAGAAGGTTCTTAAATATTGAAGGGATGGTTAGTATATTAATACTTATACTTAAAATATATTTATAGAGCACTGTATTAAAATTGTATGTGTTTATATCATTATTGCAGGCAGAATATGATAAGAGATTCGATGGGTTGGTGGAAGAATGTTCAATAGAAGTGGCTGAGGAAATTTGCGGCAATAATACAATTCAAAGTGAAACAATATCTCTTGTATCAAAAAAAAATGAAGAATCGACAGTTACTAACAAAATGGAATGTAATCTAAACAAATGTTCAGCAACTGCAGAATTGGAACATACCCCAATTACACAAATCACGGCTGGCGGGTTGAATGGTAATGATGTAAATAAGTTGAAATTTACAGTTGATTCAACAAGTGAAGTGCATTCCGATTTGAGCGATTTGTTTCACGTATTTAAAGGCATCAAAAACAAAGAAAATGAATGCGCAGTCGAGTCTGTTTCAGAGGCTCAAAAAATTGTCCATAATAAAGAAGAGAGTAATCTTATATGTTTATTATGTAAGGATACATTTAAAACAGTAGAGATATTTGAAAATCATAAAATTTTGTGTGACGATGGAGATGCGCTAGATTTAAAACAGCAAAAGGAATCGTCTAACTCTGATAATTTGGCAACACAACCGGCTAGTACAATAGATTTTCAATTCAGTATGAAATCATGCGATGTGTGTGGAAAAGTTTTTGAGACAGAGGCTCTTCTTCAAGATCATGAAATATCCTGTTGTCAACCATTCGTGCAATACAGCTGTCATATTTGTGACCAACAGTTTGGAAACAAGGAGGAATTTGTTCTTCACGAACAATTGCACATCCCTGTAAATGACGTAACCACTCCAGTAAGACGATGTGGTTACTGTCAAGCTACGTTTCACACGCGAAAAGAATTGCAAAGTCACATAATGAAGTATCATGGTGGTCAAACATTATTTAAATGCAATATTTGTGACAAAGCGTATGAGAAATGGTCCAGTTTAGACGTTCACGAAGCCACGCATAGATTAGATAAACCCTTCCTTTGTGATCTATGTGGAAAAAGTTTTAAGCACTCGAATAATTTGAGAGGGCACAAAAGAATTCACTTGGAGGAGTCTAAAAAAAAGCGTCATGTTTGTGAACTCTGCGGCAATGCATTTAGATCTAGGTAAGGATCAGAATACACGCTTAACGTAATAAAAAATATTTTTATATACATAATTTCTCCAGATTTCATCTAAATGAGCATATGAATCAACACAATGGTAATAAACCATATGGTTGCGAGCAGTGCGGCAAAGCTTTCTACAAAAGAATACAATTGCGCCAACATAAATTATCCCATGGATTAAATAAATTTGCTTGTCCAATTTGCGGCGTTACATTTAATCGCAGAGGGAACATGAATACGCACTTTAAGAGACACAGTACCCAAGACGGAGTATATACTTGTAGCGTATGTATTGCTCTTTAATTTTTATACACAATAATACATCAAGCAATCTTAGTAATATACCCCTTTCTTAAAGGTGTGCGAACACAGATGTAAATCAATGAGTGATTTAAAAATGCACAGAAAGGAACATTCCGAAGAAGACATAATGGAAAGTGTAAAGAAGAAAGCCATCGACAAGACAGTATGGCAGTGCAGAATCTGTGCTAGAGTATTTCTAAAACGTGCTATTTGGTTGAACCATGAAAGGTCACACACAGGTGAGAAAGTTAGTGTCGAGTGTGACGAATGTGGGAAGAAATTAGCAAGCAAGAGTTCATTAACGTATCACAAAAAATCTATACACTCCTCAGAACGACCACATATGTGTCAATTTTGTGGAGATTCGTTCGTCTCCAAAGAGGCGAGATTGATACACGAACGTATTCATACTGGCGAGCGACCTTACGTATGTAAAATATGTAACATGCAGTACAGATGTTCAAGTAATCTTAGTCAACATATGAAGATACATTCAGAGGCTAGGCCCCACGTATGTCCATATTGTAATAAAGGCTTTACACGTAAAGGCGCACTTAATGTTCACGAACGTATTCATACTGGCGTTAAACCATTCGCGTGTGTCGTATGTGGTCGTAATTTCTCGCAGAAAAATGATATGCTCAAGCATACGAAAACTCATCGTGTTAAATCGATTCGCTGCGAACAGTGTGATGAGGTGTTTGCGACCAAGAAGGAAATCCTTAAACACATTGTGGTGCATGAACAAAATGTAGAGAATTCTGTTATACAGCGATATGTGGACATGCCGCAACAGCTGGAATCGTACTCAATAAATATACCTTATTCTAGTATCGAGGAATCCGATGAGTTGCAGATTGCACAGAATAATTAGTTTACTCCCGATAAAGCAATAATACGTACTTCGAGACCATGAATAGCATTTACATTTTACGTACTTTTCACGAGATTTTAGTTTACATAATGTTTTTCCCTATTTATAGAATCCTTTAGAATTACATCAGTATACATATGATATAGTATATCTTGATGTTATGGATGGATAAAAGCGTAATTAATGACGTAATTGTTCCAATGAATCTAATGATACATATATATGTGATATGTAACTGAGAGTATTATTATAATGTATTGTCAATCAGGATCAATTTACATGGCTATCTGTAGCATTGTACAAATTTTTGTAACTACCAAAATACACATAATATACCTACAAAAAGATATTTGAGTTTAATAGTTCGAAAACATTCCTTGCTTCTTTTTTTTTTAGACAAATACGCATATTCTAAGTTAACTTATCCATTTTATTTCTATCGGTTTAAATAGTGCAATACTTCTGAATAAACCAGTATGTTTAGATACGTCTTGAATTTCCGATTTTTAAGCATCGATCCAACTTTGATGTTACAAATTCAAGAAACTTTTTTATGTCTGTTAATCTTTTTAAAATGACCCTTCTACAGTACACTGTACTCGCAGATAGTTAAAAATATAATACTTAAATGAATATGGCAATCACATTTCTTCATGAATATAAATTATGCTCATGAAACGATGCATTGCAGTTCCTCCCAAATGTATGTACATTGCTGACTAATGTCAAAACCTTTTAATATTTATTGTCCCATTTTGTATTACAACGAGTGCATATATAAGTACGAGGATCACCTATTGAATTCAGTATATCCGATATTTTACACGTGAAAATAATATCTGAGAACGTTTCTCTCAATAATTGAATGAGCCATGTGTACATCCATAAAGAACTCGAGTGATATACCAGACGAAGAATTAGAATTATCTCTGATCGATGAATTGTATAAGAAAATAGAAAGTCCGGATGATAGTGACATTTACATAGACGAGAGTAAGAGTAAAATTCGACAATTTTTTACGGGTCAAGCCATATTTATCACAGGTGGTACAGGCTATGTAGGAAAAGCCACGATCGAAAAACTGTTAAGAAGTTGCCCGGATATCAAAAGTATTTATATTCTTGTAAGACCAAAAAATCAATGGTCCTCCGAGGAAAGGATAAAACGATATTTTAACAATGAGGTGAGTCGTGAAATATTAAAATGATAAAAAAAGTCATTTTTAACCAAATTATTAACCCCCTAATGTCCATTAGCTATTTGACAAAATGAAAAAAATCAATCCTCAATGGGAGAGCAAAGTTGTTGTCATTTCTGGCGATTGCGCTCTGGAGGGTCTTGGTATTTCACAAGAAAATCGTAACACTCTTATCAACGAGATAAACGTTATCATCCACTCGGCAGCTAATGTCAAATTAAGTGAAAGACTCAGCCGCATGCTTCAAATTAATGTCATTGGTACCAAAGAGATTTTAACCCTGGCTAGCGAATGCAAGAATCTCAAAGCTTGTGTATACGTATCAACCACATATTCGCATTGTTATCTGCGCGAAATCGAGGAGAAATTTTATCCTTTAACTATCGATATGGAAATGGTGTACGATATTATTCGAGCTGACTCAAAATCGACAATGAGCGAGGAAACTCAAAAGAGTATAATAGGAAAATGGCCGAACTCGTATACATTCTCCAAGGCCCTTGCAGAAAATTTAGTCAAAGATTACGGAAAAACTCTACCTGTAGGAATTTTCAGACCATCCATGGGCAAGTTCAAATAAGAGTAAAATTCATTGTCTTTCATATATGTATACTTAAACTAAAACTATAATTACGTATTTTCTATTATAATAGTACTTTCGACATACGAAGAACCTTTGACAAATTGGACCGACAGTTTTACCGGCTTACTCGTTTACGGTGCTGCCGCGTCCCTTGGTTTCGTACACTTGACAGAAACAAATATGGATATGATTACCGATGTTGTTCCTGTCGATATGTGTGCAAATGCAATATTAGCGTGTACATGGGATATCGCATTAAAGTATGTATATAAAGATTTGAATAAAGCTCGATAAAGTGATGTAAAAATTTTCTTCCTGTTTTTCAGTCCCAGATCCAAGGATGAAGATCCTCCTATTTATAATTTTGCTACCAGTACAGAAAATCCTGTAAGTTACAAAGAAATGGACACTATGGTATTGGCTTACGCGAAAAGTTTTCCATCTGTAAGAGCAGTATCGTACTTTTGGGTATTGCATATGAATAATTATATTCTTCTTCGTATTTTCGATTTTTTCATTCATTTTATGCCATGCCTTTTATTCGACGCTTATCGCTTTCTGACTCTGCAAAAAGTAATGTAAGTATAATCGGTACTGTGCGTTATTCGATTTACGAATTATAATGAAAATTCTTAATCAATCATATAAATGAATATTCTTGTATTTTCAGGGCGTTGCCGGTCTACTTCAAGGCGCAACAGTTCAGAACCGTTTTCAGATACTTTGTCACGAAAGAGTGGAAGTTTCATGCTACGCGAAGTCGTCAACTATGGGACCGATTAAATGACACTGATAAGAAATTATTTTTCTGTGATTTACGTAACCTCTCATGGGATATATATCTAATGAATTTTTGGCGCGGAGTCAGGACGTACTTATTGAAAGATCCTATGTGTACGGTTGAGAAAGCAAGAAAAAAATATTTAAAATTAACAATCATACACTTTACCGTAGTAACAGTGCTCGGCTTATTATTTATGTATTTTCTATATAGAATAATATTTCCTTATTGAAATTATGTATCATCACTAAATAATTCTCCTCGTGTTAATAACGATGACGATACTATTTTTATTGAATTCAATTTCGCATGTAACTGCTTTACATTCTGACCCTTCGCCAGGATATTAAACACATTGTTTTTTGAAATAAAGAATACCAATTTTTTAATTTATTATACTTTATTGCACTGACACGACTAACTTTTAATATAGAAATAACCGTATGAAGAATATAATAACAACATGTAAAGGATGCCACAGTCCTCGACGCATCTAGTCCTCTTTATAACGATAGATCTTCAATGGCTGAATGCCTCGAACTCGATTTTGGTGATCTTTAATATAGATAATTTAGGCAAAGCATTAATACTACAGTTTTTCCTTGTTAATGATACAAATAAATACATTATTCATTAAATACACGCAAGCTACGTAAGCAAAGTGACATTTCAAATTGTTCGCTATGGTTTTTGGCCGTGAATTTACATTCGACCGTAACTGTTTGACCTGTGCCGTTTCCGTTACTGTATGTCGCTTATTTTTAGTAATTACTATAGGCATGTTCTCATCTTTAATTTTTATCCGTCTGTAATACCTTTTAATGTTATGATTATGACGATATAACTATTTGACGCATAATCTAAAATTTTTAGACTTTTTCTTGGTACGACTTCATACGGACATTTTCACATTCACTCTATATCTATATTGGATCATTTGCAAACTGAACTGAGGTTCAATACTAATATTAGAATAAAATTATATTCTCGATTAAAGTCAGTATTAGTATCTCGTGAGGTATTTTGGGTTACTTTTTTTTTCATATGTGAAATTCAAGGCAAATACTTATGAGCAGAGCGAAGGACAATGCATTTACTCGAAATTATTCTGTTACTTTGCAAAATCACGTTCTCACGGTCGCGAATAAAAGTTCAAGTAATGAATTTGCACGCTCATGAGCATCCGAATACGTATATCACTACGTGTACAAAAATTGTGTATTTGTTAAGGATACCGTCGAGTTTAAAAAAAAATGTGGATATTCTAATCATTTTAAAAGTGAAGGTTAAAAAAAATTGTACTGTGTTTAGTATAAACGGTGTAGTTCTATATTTAAAATAATTTACTAGTACAGCTATATCGAACTTGCACAGTTTAAAAGCGTGAAGATTATAAAAATAAAAAAATAATAAAAATCGACACATGAGTAATCCTTCGATCAACGGTATACCACCATTTACGCTTAACGCCATTACGTACAAAGGTGTGTCAGCAATTTTGGATTTCAGACTTGTACGTTCCATAGTCCATCGTAATTCAAATGCATATGTAAAACTTCATTTGGTTTGCATTTCCAATAACAACGTTAAATTCGTGCAATTGTCTTGATCATCAGTCTGCCACGTGCACATAAAATTGATATACAATATTCAAGACGTTTTATTCACCAATATTATTTACATATCTATATACAACAAAAGTAAATGCAAAGATCAGTTTGCTTTAGGCAGAGTTACTAAAAACACGATAAAACTCTTTAGCAATTTTACGATATTCACGTTCAGCGAGGATGGATGAAATTTATAAATTGTTAAAAGACGATACTGAGATCGTCGAGAAACTTGATCAAGATAGTATTATTCAAAAATTCTATACGGATCAAATAATATTTATAACCGATCCTACGAGTCTACTGGGAGAGATCATAGTTGAAAAACTTTTGAGAAGTTGTCCGAAATTGAAAAAACTTTACATCTTAATCAAAGATACTGGTGGCATGACTGTTCAAGATGAGATGAAAAAATATTTCGACAGTTCCGTAAGTATCGATATTACCTAAAACTCTATATATTTATGTTAATATAGTATTGCAACAATAAAAAAATTAAACTCCAGGCATTCGACACAGTGAAAAATCAGATACCTGATTTTTACGATAAGATCGTCCCGATTAAAGGAAATTTACTCGCAGAAGATATTGCATTGTCAGAGAATGATAAGAACAATATAATTGATAACGTGAATTTCATAATTCACAATGCATCGGCAAATCAATTTCACGATACAGTAAAATCAATATTGCAACTGAATGTCCTGGGAACGAAGAGAATTTTGGACATTGCCAAACATTGTCAAAATCTTAAAACTTTTGTTTACGTATCGAGCGTATATGCACATTGCAATGAAATCGACATTGAAGAAAAGCTCTACCCGTGCTCGGCAGATCTAAAAATTATTCATGACATGATAACAGCTGATACTGAAAACAAGAGTGGTTTGAGTAAGGCAGCATTAGAAATGATACTTGGTGATTACCCTGATGTATACACATTCTCAAAGGCCATAGCGGAGTTCATTGTCGAAGGATGTAGTAAAAAGTCAAATTTTCGCAGTGTTATTTTCAGACCATCCTTAGGTACGTTAACCAATGACATAGTATCGAACGTTAATATAAAATAAAAAAAACATCCACAAGGATAATATTTTTATATATTATATAATATATACTCTATATATTTTATTGTATCAGAACTCCCATCGTACAAAGAACCCATTGCTGGATGGTGCCATAAAGACAAAGGTCCTATATCAGGATTCATTGGTATTACATTGGGCGTTATACATACCATATGGGCCCAGGATAAAGCAATTGATTTAATTCCTAGTGACATGTGTGGGAATGCACTTATTGCTAGCATTTGGGATGCATCATTGACTGGGTATTTAGAAAGATAAAAAATATTATCTGTATATATGCATATTTTGTACCTTTATTCTATTTGATTTATTACATACGGCAATAGGGAACAACACGAGGAAGTAATTGTCTACAATTATGGAAGTAGCATAGTGAAACCTGTGACTTTACGAAAAATTACGAATTTACTTCAAAATGCTGCAAGCGACAGACCTTCGATGAAAATGATATGTGCCAATTATACCGTCATAACGAAATGTTATTGGTTCTGGTTTATTCTGAATGTAATGATTCACGTAGTACCTGCTGCAATTGTCGACGGGTTTTCTCTATTGCGCGGCAAGGAGCCTACGTAAGTCAACGATAATACTTGCTAGTACATTTTCACACATTATTCAATTTATTCGAAAACTTTTAATCGTACGCTTTATCTGATTCACAGTGCTCTGACATCATACTGCGAAGCTGCAAGGAACTTGAAGTCGGTGCACTATTTCTTCAACGGCGAATGGCGTGTTCACGTTGAAAAGATGCAACAGCTCTGGGACAAAATGAATGAGACTGACAGTGCTTTATTCTACTGTGATATTCGAAAATTCAGATGGGAAGATTACGCTGATCCATTCTGGAATGGACTGCGTGTTTACGCTATTGATGATCCTATGGAGTCTTTGAACGAGGCAAAACAGCAGTTTTACAAACTTAGAATTCGTCACTATATTTCTTTATCAGCTTTTTTTATCTTTATTTCGTACATTATTATGCAATTTATATAAGCTCACCATATTATCATGTCTACGTTCCCAATAGCTTTTTAAGAATAATCGATTGTTCTTAAATTTATTCATGTTTGAAAAAATCGTTATATCATTATATAAATAAAGAAAAAAAATTTAGAACAAATAGCTGCCGTTATACTTTTCTCTTCAAATTACCAAAATATTCTGTATCCATATGATCGAAAGGTACTTTTGAATGAGGAAAAAAATCATAGAAAATCAAAAGCTAATAAGGAAATATTTCACGTGCTTTTATAAGTATCTACGTCAATATACTTACGTCATGTGACAAATGAAGTATACGAGGAAATGGAATTTAAATGGGCAGATCTGGAAGTGTAATTAAGAGTGACCTATGATGTCGTACGATAAAGTTTGTTGCGATTGTAAAATTATCAATATAAAATCATTGCATAATCTTTCATTGCGAGTAAAATATACTCAGAAATTTTACGTGAGCTATCAGTATATATAGGTGGTCTTTGGAAAATATGGATATGCGAACAAACGTGCGGACTGCAATACTTTCAGAGGCAGGAGAATCTTTTTACTTTAATTTTATTAAAAACCTTAACAGCATTTCTTAAATTAGACGGTAAATAATTTTGAAGTTTTGCATTTGTAACCATTAAGCACTTGCCATGAATATATACAACATTCTAATCCGTAACTTGGAAATGTTCGAGTGACCGAACCACCTTGAAATACCAGCCTAATAATTGATAATGCTCTTTTTCACCGTAAGTTATATTCTTCAATGGATACTAACGTAATGTAACATTATTATATATACTCCATGTCAATACTGTATCGTTCATGTGAATCTTACAACGTTAATTTATTTAATGAGAATCATATACAGGTATACTTGTATGGTATCATTTTGTAAATTAATCAACAGTTGTTAAGGAATGAGAATAGAGCCCCTTCTATTTTCATCTGGACTATAAATCTGCAACGCATGATAATAATTACTTCCTACATTGTTTGATGTAGTATTCCGAATACTCGCATTCGAGTGTCTTTGACGTACGCTATTGGTGACAAACTAATGATCTAACAAATATACATATAAGCTATATGTAAATTGAATACAGATTAGAGAAAAGTAAATATTTGCTTTTTGTGTAAATACTCGAGAAACCAATAAAATAAATGTTATGAAACAAAAACTCTGTACTTTCAATGCCTCAATGTAATGAATGACGTATTTAAAGAAATGAATTCAAAAATCATTTAAGTTTGTATGCGATACCAATTACGTGAAATAGAATGGTACTGTTTATTCCAAGAATATTCAGAAGGATTGGTCGATCCGATGTAACAGGTTGATTGTAAAAATCGAACTGGAACATTGGAAGATGTAAGAGAATGCTAAAGAAATGGGTTGAAATTGTATGAAAAAAAAGATAAAAATAAAAATATTATGAAGTAGAATAAAATGCAGCCATAAGCTGACATGTTCACGTCCCATTACATATGACAAAAGTATAGTATCAGGAAATGCTATTTAAATTAGGATTTTTAAAAGTGTAATCAGTAATGACCTATGACGTCGTTGAATGTATCTTATACGAAAGTAATAGGCTTGAATTACGTTAAAGATCCGCTGTAGGTAATAAAGAGAAGTATCATGCATATATGTATATACGTGTTTGAAAGAAAAATACTATATTGAAACCGATGTAAAATCACTTACTTAGTCAGCAATTCCATATTTATAAATATATTAACTGACATAGTTACATAGATGAAGTGTACGAAAAAACGAATGATAATACCGAAATGCTCGACAGGTACTCCGACGGAAGTGAAATTGAAAGATTTTATGCAGGTCAATGCGTATTTCTAACAGGAAGTACGGGATTCATTGGGAAATCTGTTGTTACGGGGATGTAAGAATTTGAAAAAGCTTTATATTCTAGTCAGAGCCAAGAAAGGAGCAAGTCCTACAGAAAGACTTAAAAAATATTTAAAAGAAGACGTAATTAAATGAAGGCTACTTCTTGAAATTTTTCTTCATTTCATCTCAGCTATTATAGCTGATGGTGTCTTGTTATCTCAAGGCAAGAACCCAATGTATATTGGCCGATTCTTTATCATGAGACTCGGCAAAGTCTCGTGCCAAGCATTTAATGACGATTGTGAAAACGGTCGTGATAGATTATGATGAAAAAATGTCTTTTACGCAGAAGCTGTGGGACCGTTTGAAACCTCATGACGAAAACAAATTCTTCTCCAACCTGCGTGAGATAGATTGGACACATTACAGTACCTTATATTGGAACGGTTTATGAGTATACAGGTTAAAAGATTCCATGGATACTGTAGCAATCGCCTCGAAACGATTTGCACGATTGAAAATTTATAATAAAACATTATTTATTTTTCTAGCATTATTACTCATATATACTTTGAGCAGATTCATAAAATATATTTGTACATAAATCTTTACGTAGAAATTTATATTGTATAATAAATGCAGTTCGATAAGCTGTGAGGGTTCACAAATTATGAAATTTGAATAGTCTTGTCACTTATTACTATTATTGGTTATATGATAAGATGAGGATCAATCTAATTTCAGGCTACGAATAAAGTGCAAGATCAAGGATACTCTTTTACCGTGAAATCTATACGAAGTTGGCCTCACTGAAAAGCATATCATCTGTCGTTCGATTACATCAAATATTAAAAATGAAATATACGATTACATGTAAATTTTAATTTTAAATAATGATTTTACATCAGGATATTTTAATAAATTTCAATAGTTACATAAACATTTATAATCAAATTAATAAATTATCAATACAGTCTTAAGACGCATATCGTATAAATATAGTCGATCCACGAATTCAATGTGTTTTTTTCGACAATTTGCAAGCAATACAATAGTTCGCAAATCACACGTGGGACACACTAGAATAGAAAAATAAAATATATTTAGTGCAAAATTATGCGTGTGTATATTTGATATAAAATATTTTATGCAGTGACACATGTGTTTAATATTTCGAAACCGCAACGGTATATGGAGCCATGAATGCCTCGTACATAAGAAATTAAATTAAGTGAACGCGAAAAAAATTTATATACAAAGAACTAATATTTAATCGACGACAGTGAAAATTGGTATAATCACAATGAATTCAAGAACTAAAAAACAGAAAAATGATGATAAAGACAGCAACGTAAATGAAGATGAAAGTAATATACAAAAGTTTTTCGCTGGAAAAACAGTATTTCTCACGGGATCTACAGGATTTTTGGGACAATGTATTGTCGAAAAGTTGTTACGAAGTTGTCCAGATTTAAAAAAAATGTATATGTTGGTAAGACCTAAAAGAGGAATGTCTGTATCGGAAAGAGTGGAGAAATATTTCAATCTTGAGGTAAATAACCAAAGTAAAATTATATCAATTATTGACATACTTAGATCAGTATCATATTTAAGAGTGAAAATCAAAATTACAGACATTTGATTTGCTTCGAGAGAAATCGCCAAATTTTATGGAAAAGATTGTATGGGTTGAAGGAGAGCTAACAGAGGAAAACTTTGGACTAAGCGAGAGCATGCGAAATACACTGCTGGAAGAAACCGAAATAATGATCCACAATGCAGCCACTGTCAAGTTTCATGAAAAGCCAAGCTTAGCATTAAAGATAAACGTATTAGGAACGAAAAAGATGTTGGATCTCGCGAATCAGTGTAAAAAGTTGAATTGCTTCACATACGTATCCACGGCATATTCGAATTGCCACAACATGGAAATCGAAGAAAAATTTTATCCTGCTCCGGCAGATCTAAAGATGGTTGAGGATATGATAGTAGCAGATTTAGCGACTGAAGGACTGAGCGAAGCATCGTTAAAGATGTTAATCGATCCATTTCCTAATATCTACACTTTTACAAAAGCCACTGCAGAAAGTCTTGTCAAGAATTATTGTGCGAATGCAAAATTTGCTGCACTTGTTTTTCGACCTTCCATTGGTACGACTGTATTTCTGTTTAACTATTGTTCTCCATTAAAATCACATATAAATATGAAGATGTTAAATATCTTGTATTTTCATAAGTGATTTCAACGGTGAGGGAACCAATACCGGGCTGGTGTGGTAAATTACATGGACCAATGCTAGCATATGCTGCAACAACTGCAGGTATCGTTCATAGTATGTGTTACAGAGGGAATCCTATTGATTTCGTTCCTGTTGACATGTCCGTTAACGGACTCCTTGCTGCCATTTGGGATACGACTGAAAATAGGTAAGTTATCTATGAGAATTGACGTCCTACAATTTCGACGTTGTACATTAAAAATTAAATCTCTACTTTCGTCCTGCAGAAACAGCAGAGAAGCTGTGGTCTACAATTACGCTAGCAGCACGGTAAAACCTATAACGTTGACACGTTTAAATTTTGTGATTGAACCCATTAGGGATGCGACACCGACAATGAAGATGGTGTGGGCATTTTTTGTGTTGTTCGTCAATAATTACTATGTATGGCAGCTTTCAAACATCTTTCTGCATCTTATCCCGGCCATTCTGGCTGACTTGATTCTTGCTGTGCAAGGCAAAAAGACTTTGTGAGTATTAAGTTAAATTATAGTATAATGAATTTCGTTAAGATTGTTAACAATTTTTAAAATCTTTTCAGTGTAGTATCGTCGTACTTTAAAGTCAGGAAATATAACAACGCCATATATTACTTCTGGAATCGAGAATGGAAAATTTCCGTTAACGAAATGTCGAAGACCTGGAATAGGATGAGTCCGGTGGACCGTGAATTATTCTATTGCGATTTGCGAGACTTGGACTGGAGCGAATGGGCGACCAACTTTTGGCCAGGACTTCGAGTACATAGCTTAAAGGATCCACTAGATACTATTCCAGCAGCGAAAATTAAACAACATAAACTTAAAATTCTTAATTATGTCTTACTGAGCATATTGATGTTGCTCATATCTTACGGTCTTCAAAAATTGTTAAGATCAATTATAAACATATTTTACTAATTTTTCTTATTCTGCACCAACTCCGACGAATATCCAAGGATATAACATTTGTTATGAAATCAATCCTATGTTTGCTGTCTTCCTATTGTGCTCAATCCCATGTTAAATCGGTGATAAGTGCAATAATAAAGTGACTGTCCCAATGAAATGAACTATTATACAGATTGATTGACACGTGATCTGTTGATTAATACCCATGCAGTACTTGCATTTTTAACCCTATGAGTAGTACGAACATACAGTTACGTCGTACCATTTCATATTGGCAGATTTATTGGAGCATGGTCATTAGCAGTGCAAATCCAGTTTATTATCATTCAATATGCATAGATATTAAAACTGTCGTTCTAGAAACAATAGACTAGAATTGCCAAACGTTTCTCAATGGAAAGCCTTCTGAGTTATTTAATATGTGAACTAAGCTTGCGACAGGTTTCAGCTAAATAGAAATCAAGACAAAAAGTTACATTAAATAAATATCATCTCGAGTCTACAGCACATGTAATTTTAATCCTCTCAGTAAATTAATTTTCTTTATTCAATTCAGTTGATCCGCATGTATATATCTTTTAGGGCAGAGACATAAGAATTAGGGATGGAATTGGATAGTAAAGTTGAAAAATGAATTAGGGCACCGTTATATGTAGAATAATACTCTTTATTGTTTTTGGTAGTTGTTGTTGTCCATACTGTGTTGTTTTTCTAGTATTCATACTGCATCTGCTGGTATTTTGGTAAAATGGTACGTAATGCAACTCCTCAGCGCATTTAAAACAATATCCAACCACTCGTGTGCATGACTACAGTTAGGGCTGCTTACGTCAAATTAAAAGTTAGAAATTCATGTGAAACCAATTCTTACAGTAACAGAGACTATAAGGATTTGTGTACTGTTAAGTATTTTCATTAAATTTTTATCTCGACGCGGTCATAATGTAACGGTTATCGAGTAATCGTGATGTGCCCTCAGAGGATACTCCGTACATCTTAAAACTTTTCTATTCTCTATTTAAAACCACAAAACCCTGATCTGCAAGGTAAACACACAATACATATCGGCAATCTCGAAATTCACTGTTCAAGGATGTATTAGCTGTAGAACACCTATTGTAAGAGTTACTTTGATTAGTAGGAAATTGTAAAGTTGCCGATATGAAACTGTTACTCTGTATTTGTAATTGGTAACGTCATTCATATGCCTTAAGACACTAAATATTCTGCAAAAGTAGAATTTTAAAAAGCATAGACATAAATGAATAATTCATTACGTCGTACATATGTAACGCTTTGTGATATTATATAGTCCAGTTGCAACTAGCCTGGGCTTGTTACCTCCAGGACGCAGTGCGTATAATGTAGTGCATTGGATGAAAAGTAGTTACTCATAGCTTCAGTAAAAATAGTTTGAAATCGCAACCATATATCGCACCACGAATACCTAGTAAAAAAGAAATTACATTAAGTTGAGGTGAAAAAACTCTATATATAAAGAATTAATAATTAATCGACGACAGTGAAAATTGGTATAATCACAATGAATTCAAGAACTAAAAAACAGAAAAATGATGATAAAAACAGCAACGTAAACGACGATGAAAGTAATATACAGAAGTTTTTCGCCGGAAAAACAATATTTCTCACGGGTTCCACAGGATATCTGGGACAATGTATTGTTGAAAAGTTATTACGAGGTTGTCCAGATTTAAAAAAAATGTATATGTTGGTAAGACCTAAAAGAGGAATGTCTGTATCAGAAAGAGTAGAGAAATATTTCAACCTCGAGGTAAATAACCAGATTAAAATTATATCAACTATTGACATACTTAGATCAGTATCACATTTAAAAGTGAAAAACAAAATTACAGACATTTGATTTGCTTCGAGAGAAATCGCCAAATTTTATGGAAAAGATTGAACTGCTCGAAGGAGACCTAACAGAGGAAAACTTTGGACTAAGCGAGAGCATTCGAAATACACTGCTGGAAGAAACCGAAATAATGATCCACAATGCAGCCACTGTCAAGTTTCATGAGAAGCCAAGCTTAGCCTTAAAGATAAACGTATTAGGAACGAAAAAGATGTTGGATCTCGCGAATCAGTGTAAAAAGTTGAATTGCTTCGCCTACGTATCCACGGCATTTTCGAATTGTCACACCATGGAAATCGAAGAAAAATTTTATCCTGCTCCGGCAGATCTAAAGATGGTTGAGGATATGATAGAAGCAGATTTAGCGACTGAAGGACTGAGCGAAGCATCGTTAAAGATGTTAATCGATCCATTTCCTAATATCTACACTTTTACAAAAGCCACTGCAGAAAGTCTTGTCAAGAATTATTGTGCGAATGCAAAATTTGCTGCACTTGTTTTTCGACCTTCCATTGGTACGACTGTATTTCTGTTTAACTATTGTTCTCCATTAAAATCACATATAAATATGAAGATGTTAAATATCTTGTATTTTCATAAGTGATTTCAACGGTGAGGGAACCAATACCGGGCTGGTGTGGTAAATTAAATGGACCAATGCTAGCATATGCTGCAACAACTGCAGGTATCGTTCATAGTATGTGGTACAGAGGGAATCCTATTGATTTCGTTCCTGTTGACATGTCCGTTAACGGACTCCTTGCTGCCATTTGGGATGTCACTGAAAATATGTAAGTTATCTATGAGAATTAACGTCCTACAATTTCGACGTTGTACATTAAAAATTGAATCTCTACTTTCGTCCCGCAGAAACAGCAAAGAAGCTGTGGTCTACAATTACGCTAGCGGCACGGTAAAACCTATAACGTTGACACGTTTA
This sequence comes from Calameuta haemorrhoidalis, assembly GCA_031763665.1. Classification (NCBI taxonomy): domain Eukaryota; kingdom Metazoa; phylum Arthropoda; class Insecta; order Hymenoptera; family Cephidae; genus Calameuta; species Calameuta haemorrhoidalis. The sequence continues at coordinate 1,297,108 of JARPRH010000656.1, forward strand.
AATATTGCTGTCGAACCCTTTAGGGAGGCGGCACCCACAAACAAGATGGTGTGGGCATTTTTTGTGTTGTTCATCAGTAATTATTATATATGGCAGTTTTCAAACATCTTTCTGCATCTCATCCCGGCCATTTTGGTGGACTTGATTCTTGCTGTGCAAGGCAAAAAAACTTTGTAAGTATTAAGTTAAATTACGGTATAATGATGTTCGTTAAGATTTTTAACAGTTTTTTAAACCTTTTCAGTGTGGTATCGTCTTACTTTCAAGTCAACAAATATTACAACGCCGTATTTTACTTCTGGACTCGAGAATGGAAAATTTCTGTTAAAGAAATATCGAAGGCCTGGGATAGGATGAGTCCGGTGGACCGTGAATTATTCTATTGCGATTTGCGAGACTTGGACTGGAGCGAATGGGCGACCAACTTTTGGCTAGGACTCCGAGTACATAGCTTAAAAGATCCTCTGGATACTATTCCAGCAGCGAAAATTAAACAGCGTAAACTTAAAATTCTTAATTATGTCTTAATGGGCATATTGATGTTGGTCATATCTTGCGGTCTTCAAAAATTGTTTAGATCAATCATAAGCATAGTTTACTAATTTTTCTTATTCTGCACCAACTCCGACGAATATCCAAGGATATAGCATTTGTTATAAAATCAATCCCGTGTTTATTATCTTCCGGTTGTGCTCGAACCCATGTTGAATCAGTGTATAAGTGCGATAATAAAGTGACTGTCCCAACGAAATTAATTATTATACAGATTGATTGACACGTGATCTGTTGATTAATACCTATACAGTACTTGCATTTTTAACCCTGTGAGTAGTACGAACATACAGTTACGTCATACCATTTCATATTGACACTCTAAAATCGCATCACTCAAAGGTTTATTGGAGCATGGTCATTAGCAGTGCAAATCCAGTTTATTATCATTCAATGTGCATAGATATTCGAACTGTCGTTCTAGAAACAATAGATCGGAATTGTTAAACGTTTCTTAATGGGAAGCCTTCTGACAAGGAAACCTTGGTAGGTGTCCGCCTCCGATTTTTTTCATTTTCACATATTGTAGTACCCGAAAAACTAAGCGATACGTGTTTTTTCTTATCGGCCCAAATTGAGGTTTTGGGAGATGAAAATCACCCCCGAAAATTGGGGTACTAAACACGCATTTAATTATTTCACATGTAACCGCGGTATCCTTCACAATGAGACCAGTTGGAAAAATTACCTGATAATGAGAGATCAAAAAATGTGATTTTCTCAAATTTGTCAAAAAATTTTTATGGGAGTAACCACCCTAAATTATTCTGGATTGGGTTCCTTGTAAGTTCTTTAATATGTGAACTAATAAAGCTCCAAAACGTTTTAGCTAAATAGAAATCAAGACAATAAAATTACATTAAATAAATATCATCTCGAGTCTACAGTACATATAACTTTAATCCTTTCAGTACAATAATTTTCTTTATTCAATTCAGTGGATTCGCATGCATATATCTTTTAAGGCAGAGAAATTGAATAGTAAAGTTGAAAAATGAGTTAAGGCACTGTTATGCATAGAATAATACTCTTTATTGTTTTTGATTGTTGTTGTTGTCCATATTGTGTTGTTCTTCCAGTATTCGTACTACATATGCTGGTATTTTGGTAAAACGGTACGTGATACAACTCCTCAGCGCATTTAAAACAACGTCCAACCACTCGTGCGCATGACTACAGTTAGAACAGCTTACGAAGACTAGAGTTATTGTAATTCGTGTGACTGAGATTCGAAAAAAATTATTAACAGATGAAACTGACTTGAATGAAATGGTCAAATTAAAAGTTAGAAATTCATGCGAAACCAATTCATACAGTAATAGAGACTATAAGGATTTGTGTGTTGTTAAGCATTTTCATTAAATTTTTATCTCGACGCGGTCATAATCTAAAATACGGTTATCGAGTGATCGTGACGTGCCCACAGAGGATACTCCGTGCATCTCAAAACTTTTCTATTCTTTATTTAAGGATCATGCAATTTCTCGAACGAACCAATGACATTCTTGATGACGACGCCATAACGTCAGAGACGCGCATGCGCAAGCATTATTTCATACGAAGGATTGAATTTGAGAAAGAAAAGAAGGAAGTAAGAATTCTGAGACAGCATTTTGAAAGAAAATGGCACTAATTTAGATGAAGATAGAATACTTAAAAGAAAAGGATTAGAAAATAATAACGGGATGTATAATAGATATGGATATTGGAATGAGAAAGAATACAAAACACAATAGCGAGTAATACAAAGAATATAAAACTTATAAAATTCATAAACAATCCTGATCGGTTCTGTCACTCGAAAAAATCTACACCGTGATGCTGTATACGTAATAAGAAAAAAAATCTCTTGTTTTTCGGATGGCGAAGAGAAGAAAAAATGATAAAACGGAGCGAGCCCTTAGAGCCGCCTTGCATTACCTACCAAGATATATATGTATTGTAACGTATATTCTTATCTTGACACCAATAATGAAAAATCCGAGAACCAACTTACGTTACCTTCGGCGTCCACCCTTCGCTCGTGCATGAGTATTGCTAGGCATTTAAGAGCTATTTATGTCTTTTTAATTAGGGTATCGCAAATACCCCATGCGCCTGGTTACGTAAAAAAAACCGCGCGCCTGTTTTTGAGTAAAGCCTGAATTTATCAGAGTACATTTAACTAAACCTGTCACAAAGTCCTGATCTGCAATGTAAATACAAAATACATATCGGCAATCTCAAAATTCACTGCTCAGGGATGTATTAGATGTAAAACGCCTATTGTAAGAATCATATTGATTAGTAGGACATTGTAACTTTGTCGATATATAACTTTTATTTTTTGTTTCGAATTGGTAGCACTATTTATATACCTTAAGACACTAAATATTCTACAAAAGCAGAATTTTAAAAGGCTCAAATAAGAATTAATTATTCATTACTTCGTACATATATAATACTCTGTGACATGATATAGGCCAGTTACAAGCAGCCTGCGCTTGTTACTTCTAGGACACAGTGCGTACAATTTAGTGTACTGGCTGAAAAGTAGTTATTCATTGCTTCAGTAAAAATAGTTTGAAATCGCAACCATGTATCGCACCACGAATACCTTGTAAAAAAGTCCATTAAGTTGACGTGAAAAAACTTGATATATAAAGAATTAATATTTAATCGACGACAGTGGAAATTGGTATAATCACAATGGATTCAAGAACTAAAACGCCGAAAAATGATAATAAAAACAACAACGTAAATACTGATGAAAGTCATATACAAAAGTTTTTCGCGGGAAAAACAGTATTTCTCACTGGTTCCACAGGATTTTTGGGACAATGTATTGTCGAAAAGTTATTACGAGGTTGCCCAGATTTGAAAAAAATGTATATGTTGGTAAGACCTAAAAAAGGAAAGTCCGTATCGGAAAGAGCGGAGAAATATTTCAAACTCGAGGTAAATAACCAGAATAAAATTATATCAACTATTGAAATACTTAGATCAGTATCACATTTAAAAGTGAAAAACAAAATTACAGACATTTGATTTGCTTCGAGAGAAATCGCCAAATTTTATGGAAAA
>JARPRH010000657.1:18076-28907 GCA_031763665.1 Calameuta haemorrhoidalis
TTGTTTCTAAATGTTTTTAAAGTACTTTTAAAGTGTTTGCCGAATTTGGCCGAAATCGTCTCGAGTTGCTGATTCGCGCAAGCGAAAAAGGCCTCGAGTGCAAAGGGTTAAGTATAAGTAGTAATAAGTATTATATTATATATAGGTATTAATAATAATAAAAAATAAAAAAATAAAAAATAAGTAGGACGAGTAGGGCGAGTCGTTGTGTTAGAGGAGCTCCACCTCCCCTCCCCCCTGACGCTGCAGCGTGGGCCTCTGCGCGGTGTAGAATAATATGCACCCCGGACATTCAATGGGTACGAGCTCCGGGTGCACCGAGTACACCGCCTCACGTTAAACTCGATCGCCGTGTTCAGCAGCAAATAATGCAAACTGTGGGGGGTGTACAGATGTTGGGCGGCATCCGGTAGGGTTTACACGTACCCTATACACAGCTCGTCCCCATCGTGTGCATATATGTAGCCGTAGAGGCACTTCCCGGCGTATAGGGAGTCAAAAAACCCGTCGTATTCCTCCTCCTCCTCCTCCTCCTCCTCCTTCTCCTCCTCCTACTAACGTAAATAAAATTTAAGTGAATTCCGAACGGTAATAATGCACTCAATGGTAGGTTCGCTGCTCGTTTAAGGTGTTGAAAAAGCCTTGCTATTCCAACATTGAGAGATTATCCGTGAAATGCTTACGGATGGGTAATAGACATTTAATACGCGAGGAAATACGAATTTGTGTATATTATTACAAATAAATCGTAAGTTTCAATTAATTATTGTGGTTTACAGTGTTATTGAATTATGAGGAATTGGGGATAGAGATCGTGATATGAAATTACAAAACCTGACTGTATGTGAGGTTCAGGTAGTAGTCTGGTAACTTTTTTTTTTTACATTTTTATCGGGAATTTTTTTATGGGAAAATAAAATTCAATGGTTTTATTTTTTTAGTATGTTATTATTGACAACTGAAGGATACAAATAAATTTTGCTTGACTTAATTTTACAACGTTTTATCATTATTATTATTGGTCAAAGTAAACCCCTAAAAAAAAAGGTACGTGGCTGACACGGGTGATTTTGGCTCTTGAGGACATCTGAAATAAAAGAATCAAATTGATTATTAATCTATAGAATTGTCGTTCTCGTTGGAACTAGGATTATTAAATTTGATCAGAAAATAACAAAATGGGGAACTTCGAAAAATAAAAGTGATTTCTTCAGGCACAAATCAGGTTGTAAAATGGAAAGTTAGGGATGGAAAAAGAAATATCCTAGTCCGACAAGAACTACTGATCTGTAGAGTAACATGTAAAAATTTCAGACCAATCGGTCAGATAGGAAATATTTTTTACCCGGGCCGACCGAAAAAACGTTGTTTCGAGAAAAACGCGAGTTATGATGACCACAGGAGCATTACCGATAAGATACAGAGACACCGGACACCGGAACCCGAGGTGTCCTTATACGGAACGATCGAGAGGAAATCAGTGAGAATTGACAGCTGAATCGAGCAGCATCACTCTTATTAACATTCAATTATTCATTTAGAGTCAAGGTGATTTTTCAGTTATTCATTTAGAGTTAAAGTGATTTTGTGATCCTTTTTAAAAACAATAAATTCAACGGAAACAACATAATTCGGGTTTAAAGTTTCAAGAACAGATTTAAAAAAAAACTCATACTTAAATTAATCGTCTATGCCTGGGGCGTATAATATGCCTTCAATTTCTTTGTAGGCATCATTCTCAGTCATTTTTGCTGCCCTGCGACTCATTCTGGCTACTTTAGAAGCCTTTGCTGTGTCATTTTCCGCTTTCAATTGTCTTTTGACCCATAAAAATATGTTCTGGTGCTAAATTCCACACGCAGTGGTTGAACGCCTCGTTGTTATTTTGCGTGTTTCTGCCCAAGTATCTCTGTAAAAGATCATTCGACGACAGTTCTTCGTAAATAAACTTTGAAACATTCGCATTGTCCTCATGAAAAGCAGGCGGGTTAACAAACGTATACTCATCGTTTTCGACTTTAAGTTTTTGATATTCACACTACTAATCGGGACCCTTCGGGCAGTAGGAATGTTGGTGCTCTTCATTTCTTCAATTGAGTTTTCATTTCTCATAATTGCTAACTCATAATATGTGCTATGATGTGAATTTCGTGAATTCAGTCCCAAAGACTGTTAGAAGTAGGGAACCAACAAATCCACCTGCAACGACTCTCCAAACGTCAGTCAACGTCGTTACGCGCTCTGTTTTCCGCCTATCGTCCTTGCTACCTATTTCTATTTCGCTTTTCTGCTTTTCGTTTTTTATTTTTGTTTTCTTCCTATCTTGGCGGAGTCGCCGTTTATCGATCTTTCTTTTTTTCTTTCTTGGCGAAGTCGCCATTCATCGTTCTTTCTCCTTCTATCTTGGCGGAGTCGCCGTTTACCTCTCTTTCTCTTTCCTATCTTGGCGGTGCCGTCGTTTATTATCGTTTCTTTTTCATATCTTGGCGATGTCCCCGTTTTCCGATTTTTCTCGTACTTCTCTCGGCGGAGTCGCCGTTCCTATCTTTCCTATTCCCTTCCCTTGGCGGTGTCGCCTTACCGATTCCCTTTTCCTTTTAGTGGTTCCGAATCTTCCCGTGTCCTACTAAAAACCCCGAGAATCTCGAGTGCCTTGCACTCACGGTGCTCTCTTCTGAGATCACCTGGCGCCCATCGTATCGGGTCCCGTGAATATCGGAAACCATTGAGAGAGAAAATCCTACGGCGTTTTGCGTACTGTTTCCTACTTGCCGAATATCACGTATTACTTATCTACTTTCTTTTCGTGAGTGAATCTTATTTTTGGTTGAAAATAACGTCGCAGTACTGACAAGGAAACCTTGTTAGGTGTCCGCCTCCGATTTTTTTTGTTTTCACATATGTTGTAATACTCGAAAAACTAAGCTACACGTGTTTTTTCTTATCGGCCGACACTGAATTTTTGAGGGTTTGGAATTTTTAAGAATTGGAGTACTGAACACCCATTTAATTATTATATTTCACATGTAAAAGCGGTATCTTGTACAATGAAATCAATTGGAAAAATTTCCTCACAATGAGAGATCAAAAATGTGATTTTCTGAAATTTGTAAACAAAAATTTTGGGGGTTAACTGTTACGTCTGACGCAACCCATTACGCCCCCCCCCCCCCCCTCAGCACCCCTAAACTCCCACATTAATAAAAGGTCAAGGACCACAGCGATTGTAACCGATCTTCGACGAACGTGCGTTATCGTAAGCGATAGATTATAATCATTAAGGGATATCATAATATTGTCGACGACATCTCACACTCTCTCGCGTTTCCAGGAATCACACTCACACTTGCGACACTAAAGGTGGAAGAAAGAGAGATCACGGCAACAAAGAGTAAGAACGGGACAGACAGTAATGCTGAACGGAATACCTAGAAATGAGGCGCTCAAAGAGCATTTCTAGTATAGCACGCGAAAACCGTACACGTCGCGATTCCTACCAGCCACCTTCCCGTCCCCTCACCAACCTCACCTCCTAGATGATCCGGCCAATGCACTAATCCAAAGAAGAATCTACGATCGATAACCCATCACTAGAAATCTATTGAGCAATCGGATGCAACAGCCCCAATCACGCCATAACACGTATCCAAATTCCCTAAAACTCCTAACAATGCACCCAACCCTTTCCTAATTCAAAGTCTTCCTTATGCATATCGATACCCATCATAGACAGTTACAATTCAATTCTCTGGCAGAGTAGGATCCCTTCCAGAGTCTTAAACAGATTGTTCGCGCCAGTTCAGGGTTGCACCGATCGAATACCTTAGGGCCTATTTCGATCTAGCTACCTTAGGGCCGAAGGGAAAAGTGTATGACCTCAGTGCCAAGCGTCCACGCTATAGAACTTAGTTCCTGGCATTCTCGTGAAGAATTCGTCTAGTGTAGGTGTCCACCTTTTTGCTGGACCAGGAACCTCCCTCCAAACAGATCAGCAAATTCAACCTCTCTATTGCTGAACACCTTAGGGCGTTTCCCCCTCTTTCTCTCCGCTGAACTACCGGTAGGTAACTCATACAAATTCACTAACACTATTGTAAACATCCACAAGTTGATGATCACATAGTTCACGATCCAAATTCATTTACTAGTAAATACTATCGACAACCTTTCTGTATTTTTACTTATTTGTTACATTATATCGAGTTAATCCACATTTCTTTTATGATTTTGGAACCTAAACCCACTATACCCTGAACCTAATTAAATTCATCAATATCAGTAGCAATCATCGGTCACATAAAAGAAGTGATTCTGCAAATCATTTGGTTGTGATCCTCACTTTAGCTATTGAGCAAGGAACATAAACGCAGCTAGGCGTGCTTTAGCACCTTAAAGTGTCAAGAACCCAATACCTTTACGTGATCTTTGATCACAACATCTATGCTAGCTCCCTTATGCTCCTGCAAACAGTCGGTCACGCATAGTACGTAACATAACCGCCCCAAAATTATTGAAGTGAAACTTCTTTAGACCTGGTAAGGTAAGTCGAATGGTAGGAGCACCAGCGGTCACGAAAATAGTACACAACTGGGAGGGAAATCTTTCCCAGACAATGCGCCGCCTTGTGAGTAAATGTGGAATTACGTCAGAACTGGCGACGGTTCAGTTGGCATGTTAGTTGTTTACCGTACCTATATGACAATAACCTCTATCCTGCATTTTCTTATGTTTATTAAATTCTCCTGTGTAATTATTAGTGTGTTGACTTTTGATTATTGACAACGGTTTTAAGGGGGAATGGAAGAGTTCGCGAACTCTGAGTTGACGGTGCTGCCGCGTAGCGGCCAACTGTGGAAATAAGCGTAACGCGTGCATGGTGCTGCCGGGCTGCGCCGTGGCGATTCATGCTATTATAGTATGACGTCATCGAGTAGTCGGCTTCAGTAGCGTAGAACAGTGTGATGTAGCGCGCTGGGCCCCAATAAGTATTTGAAACACGATGAAGCAACAAAAGATACCTAAATATCATTTACTCGATTATTATCTCAGACAAATCGAAAATATTTCAGGTACTGAGACTTTAGAAAATAATATGGATTTTTAAGCAATTACAGGACATGTCAATTTAGTTGTAATATAACTTGATCTTTGTGTAGATCTAATAATAAAATTACGGCAAGAAGCTGAAATTACCATATATGTGTTATTATTTATTTTAGCACAATTTTTCACATTATCTTTATTGCGAGAATCACCAATATTCAAATAAGTGCCATAGAGGAAAAGTTACAACTGTAATTAATTTGTTACTTTCATATTTTCCATAAAAAGTTTTCTTTGGCTGTTGGTGAGTATTGCTATACAATTATATCATTCTATCAGAAAACAATGAAGAATAAGAAATTCTTGCATGTTGGATTTGAACACAGCTTCATTCTGTTATGAATCTTTTAACGTACCAGCAATTCGAAAGCTGTGTACAAATACTGTGTATTTGCCCCTGGTTTGTTACGGTGGAAAAAAATAAATAAAAACTATCGTTCGGGATTTGAACATGCGTCGGTAAACACACGAGTTCGTTGTCTTACCACAAACTTATCTAAATTCATCGTAAATCGTTAATGACCAATGCATATATAGTTACTGCATTTATATATTTATTAATATATAAAAATGAAGTTCCTCCGACCTACCGTTTTTCTGACACGCTGGCGAATAAGCAGCGCGAATTAAGTTGATTCCGTTGAATTTATCGTTTTTAAAAAGGATTACAAAATTCACTTTAACTCTAAATGAATAACTAAATGTTAATAAGAGTGATGCTGCTCGATTCAGCTGTCAATTCTCACTGACTTCCTCTCGATCGTTCCGTATAAGGACACCTCGGGTTCCGGTGTCCGGTGTCCCTGTATCTTATCGGTAATGCTCCTGTAGTCATCATAACTCGCGTAACACCTGAGTAACTTTTTCTGCTAAAATATGAAAAAAATCATTGGCGCTCGGGATTTGAACGCGAGTCGTTACAATTACGAATCGCGTACCTTACCCCAGACCCACCGTTATTCTTTCTTCAAATATCTGAGCAAGCATTATACATATTGGCTACTGCATTTATATTTGTATTTTCAATAAAGTGTTCTTGCATCTATCGCTATTCCGACACGCTAGTGAGTATGAATAGCGTTTGTCAGCTTCTGGTTTTTTGTACACTGGACCGCATTAATGGTGCCAACGGTGGACGCCGTGCGGTGAGGTAAGAGAGGAGATTGGGTGGCACCTGCTCTCCTATCTCGGCCTGTGCGTGCAACGCAGCAAGCACTACGGTGCGAGCGAGACGCCAGAGCGTCCTATGCTGCGTCCTTTACGCACAGCATGAGTGGGAGCGAGACGGCAACAAGGCCCTCGTGCGCAATAGGGAGCTTGGTGAGGCATTATTCCTAGCTAGCACCTCTCATGCGTTAGACGCTGGACACGTGTTCCTAGATACCACGTCGCATGTATCTGTCTTTGTCTTACTAACGCTGTATAACGAGGATGGATAATCGAAAAGTCTATCTCATTCCCACTACCGAAACTCACGTAGCTCCTTCTCGTTTCTTATCGGGGTACCTGTTGTCCTCGTCTTACAGCGTTAGTCTGAGAAAGACAGAAAGAGCATAAGTCCGAACACGAGCAGTCCCCCCACCAAGCTCCCTACTGCGAGTGAGGGGCCTTGTTGGCGTCTCGCTTACACTCGTGCCGTGCAACAAGAACATACCGAGCGACGCTCTGGCATCTCGCTCGCAACGTAGTGCTAGCTGCGTTGCACGCACAGGCCAGATGGGAGAGCAGGCGCCGCCCATCCTCCTCTCTCACCTCACCGCACGGCATCCATCGTTGACACCATTAATGCGGTCCAGTGTATAAGAATGTAAAAATTATTTCCGTCACGATTTGAACGTACGTTCCTAGGCTTACGAATCGGGTGTGTTACCACACACCTACCGTAACTCTTGCAGAGGTATGAGTAAGCTCTATGTCGAATCCACTATATACATACACATCATTGCAATGCTAATGAAATATTGCGGTCGGAATGCAGCTGGCAAGGAGACTACACGGCAATCGAATTTTTGTAATGTTTCATACTCATAGTACGTGGGGCTGAGAATTCAAATAGTAATTTCCTAAAGCAGTTCGATGCCATATTCAGAAATTCTCGAAAAAATCGACTTCGACATTTTGCGAGCGGTTTATATGTATCAAATATGTCACACTATTCAAGTAGGCTGCGCAGCTCGCCCGGTAGGGCTGGAGCCTGTAAATCGGAGGGTCGCTGGTTCGTGTCTGACTTCTAACACCTTTTTTTTTCATGCAGTTGGTATACTACGTCATATAAATATGAAAATCACCAAATCTATGGCCAAATCACACATACATAATTATAATCTTCAATGAAAATCGCATGTTTTATTTTGAATTATCTCCAGCTTCAACATTTGCACTTTGATTATAAATATCAATATTTGGCTACCAGTTTTTATAACAAACAAGATTTTTAGGATGGAAATAAAAAATATCGGGTTATTGAAATATATAATAAAATTAATTTTATTGACATGACATTATTAATTTTATTACATAATGAGACAGTGAACGAACGATGCAGGTGAATCTGACGGATTATTGCTTACAGGTAGGTCATCATTGTCCTGCGTAAGAGCTTCAAATATCACGGAAGGACTCACAGCATTTATTTACGTTTCTGTTCAGAGTAAGTGATAGCATCCATGGCGCCACGTCACGGTGGTTCTGAAAAGAACCTGTTTGGGGGGTTCTGATAAGAACCTTTTTCTATACCAACGGGAGATCATGGTATGGAGTGTAACTAGTGTGCAGTTACGTACAACATTTTGATGGTTCTGAAAAGAACCTGTTTGGGGGGTTCTGATAAGAACCTTTTTCTATACCGACGCAAGAACGTACTTGGAGCGGTCGTCATATTTTTGTGTGCCACCTTATTGCCTGCAGCATAGTCACATGGTATACTCTAGAGACATCGGAACATGGGTACAGAAGAGAGTACAGTTTTGTGGAAAACCATGCGTCGTTGGAGTTCAAGGTTCCCTCATGAGATTGATTACATAAAATATTATAAATAATAACATTAATAACTGTCCATAGTAAAATGATTAAATAATTATTGGTCATATCTACGGCAATTATCACAAGAGACTATTTCATTCATCTCTTCACCTGGCATGCTAAAGGTGAGAAGAAGTCTCCATCGTGTTGAACTGCGAAAGTGCTTTTATTTCGGAAGTCTGTCCGTAGAGCATTGCCGGTATGCTGACTCCCTCGTTGTAGAGGATGGTCTTCACGAGCGCTTTGCACAGCGTTGTGAGTCTGCGTCGGCATACAGCTCCGAAGTGAGAAGCTGTCAGTAGCTTCCTTCGCAGAACGTTCCACTGTTCCGATTCGTACTGCTCGGTCGTCGAACGCTCCATCTTGACTCGGTCCTGTTGCAGTTCCCGAAAGCGACTGTAATGCTTTTCCTTGGCCTGCTGGAATTTATCTTCTGGCAAATCTGGGCTTCGACGCTTTGTTGCCTAAAGTCTCTTCGTCTCCTGCGCATGCCGCCGCTGATTTTCGAGGCAGAGTACAGTCGCCGATGGTATCTTGTTCAAAGCTGTAGCGATTGCTGATAAACTTCGGCCCGTGTTGTACTGAACAACAGCCCCGGAATATCTTGCGTTGTAGGAGCCACCTTTTGCGAAGTTGATTCGTTTGCCTCCGATGAACTTGCAAATTACGGAATTGTAGCTTTCAGCCATGTTGCTAGTAACAGTCCGCTGTAGGCTATCCGTATGGTGGCTCAACTGAATTACGATTTCTTGGAAATGGTTGAACAATCCCATGCGCTTCAATTCGGGGACTTGATTCATCTCGTCAGATTTCAGCACTCCGTTGCAGAAATAGGAAGTACATTTTTGATGATCTTTGAATATGTGATGCGGAATGTTTAAAATGTTGCGTCATAGGTCAATTTTTTGCTGCATTTCCATTTTTTCTTCGTTACGATATTCCACAGCTTTTATGACAGCAATTCTAATTTCATCACTTTTCCTTCGATGACACTTCTCCAATTACCGATGCGTCCCTTTCCCTTTGTGGAATCTTTGACTTTGTTGCACAAGTTGCGAAGTAAGTGATTCGTGCATTTGATTTTCTTCACTTGCACGTTTTGGTACGGATTCATATTCAGAATCTTTTTGTACACACTGCTGTCTCCATCAGCAATGAGCTCCGTGTACATAAGATTGTGCATTTCGATGCTGCTGCAGAATCCTTCCGCGATGGCGTCACTTTCCATGCTCGTGGAGCTCTTATTACTTCCCCAGTTCTTGAAACATGTATGCTTTCGGGGCTCCACGCCTTTAGCATCGGTGTACGCGCATAACGCACAATACTTATTCCTCACGCCAATGAACAAAACCTTCCTCGTGTGGTAGCCCACGATAGCTCCAACACCTGCGAGGGAATTATACTTTGTTTTGTATGACCGAGCCATCCAGCTTCCGTCAGCGACCACTGGAATCATCCCGATTCCATCTTGAACCATGAACGTTCGTCCATGAACAAAACCTTCCTCGTGTGGTAGCCCACGATAGCTCCAACACCTGCGAGGGAATTATACTTTGTTTTGTATGACCGAGCCATCCAGCTTCCGTCAGCGACCACTGGAATCATCCCGATTCCATCTTCGGTGACGTCACCTCGGACAACGGCAAGTTTCATTTCCTCCTCCGCAGCCGCTGTCATTTCTTCCGCTGCGGCTTTTGCGAATCCCTCGCCGACTATTTCCGTGTACTTCTGCAACGTCTGCAGCGGCTGTGTGAATGTCCAGACCGGAGTCGCTGCGGGGGTCTGACCAGACACTAATCTTGAAATAGCACATGCGGCACTCGAATTCAAATTGAGTCCTCAGTCCGTGTTTATGTGGTCCAGTCAATACCAAGTCACGAAATGCACAGTCCAATGATTTGCTGTGTTCGTCGAATCGGCGATGAATTTCAATAAAGACGTAACCGAAATTCACTATTTGCCGTCCTGCCAAATCCACTGGTTTTATTCGACCAACGTCCAGCTCATTATTTTCTTCCAGCTCTTCCGAGTAGTCTGCTTCACTCGTATTAGGTCCGCCAGTTTCTGCAATATCTTCCACCTCCGCAGGTGGTTCATTGTAATTATCCGTGCGAGTCACTTGATCATCAACGGATGTTGTTCGGGTCCGTATAGGCGAACACGCGTCTGCGCTATCGACAAATACATCTTCTGTGAAATTCATAACAGTTGATGTCGATGGTAGCCGCATTGTTTCTTCTTCACTGTCGAGCTCTGCCAAGGGATTGCCGGTATATCCCACCGTCACATCAGGTCGTATCGAATCACTGATGTTCGATATTCCACCAATTCGCCTTAGTCGTGCTTCTGTTCTTGCTGCAGGAGATAACTCCACTTTTCTTCTGGTTGGACGTTTTGACGGCCACACTTTTCCAAAGCGATCACGGTGCTTCTCGTTCGTAATGTTTCTCTCCATGTCACCAAATTACACTAATTACACTAATTAAAACTACGCACACTACGCACACTGCACACACTACACTACACTACACTAAATTACCCTCCTACACTACACGCCCGGTATGACGAAGATGAAAAATCTTCGGATTATTAGAACATGGGCTTAGTTTCCACCGTGCAGAGTTTTAACATTATTCCTAGTAGTTTTTACAACTATTCATTCTACTCTAGGAATAAAAGTGTTAATTCTTCAAACTCCTGTACGATT
>JARPRH010000658.1:9631-25056 GCA_031763665.1 Calameuta haemorrhoidalis
CAATTAAAAATGAGATTTGAGCGGAATAAACTAACTTGATTGGTTAACTCTATTTCAACCCTACACGGTGGAAACATGCATGGTCCATGCTATAGGTCGATGCGTAAGGGTCGTGCTATAATGGGACGTTGTCGGTAGACGTTTGTCGTAAGTCATTTGTATATACCAATCAAAATGATTTTTCAACTTTTTTTGTTGCTACGGTTGTCTTATAGAAACGACTTGCGACAAACGTCTACTGACAACGTCCCATTGTAGAACGACCCTAAAGGTATCATTTCATGCACGCGACCGCGACAACTGTAGCGCGACGAAATCACGCTGATTGGTTAAAAACTGACGGGATGTGGCTGTACTTTCGTCGCATGTGGAGTCCTTTCTGTCGTACGACAGTAGATCCGAGATGAACTTTCATGCGACAGAATTCTATCTTGTATGCGACCATATGCGACGAAGCCTGCAAACCGCGGAAAACAAAATGTACGTGGATGAGGTTAGTAGATTTTTATTAGATTTCTCATATAAATTTTCAATTCTATCAAGCTAATGGAAATGACAAATATAATTATAATTATCAGGCGACTGATAAGCCGTTCAGAGCGAGGTGCCAAGGTACACTAAGCCTGCTTGTGATTGGTTACTATTTGGAGCAAGCGCAGTGATTTAAAAGTGCTACGTAGTCTGTCGTTTGTTTATACCATAGACATATAAGAATAGACTACGGGAGTGGGACAAGAAAGTGTCCCCGGAATAAAAAAGAGAACACTGCATATGTGGGCGGCTTGCCTTATCTAACCGCGCATGCGTGAATGCCAACTACACGTTGAACGTAGTACGACGAACTGCGACGAATTTGTTTAGTCGTGGTTAATTGCGTGTTTAATTTCGGAAAAAAAAGTGTAAACAAATTTCAGATATGACAAAAAAATGTATTGGGTTTAAGAAATTTCACCATTGCCCCATGCGTGATTAGATAAGGACAAGCCCACCACGCATGCAATGGTCTCTTTCTATTCAGCGGTCACAGCCACTCACGTGCCGGCCTATCTCTCGCATGGTCTAGTTCTTATATGTCTATGGTTATACTCCATCCCGATATTTCTATATCTATGGTAGCCGTAGTACGAAAGTATAAAGAAAGTAGGAGCATTAGAAAAAGAGAGCGATTGACGAGAACCTCTTTCCCTCTTTGTTTATTTGAACGGTCACTTTTTCAAAAAGTTTGAAGTAGGGCTCGCGTAGTCCATGCTGTATGTCGATGGGGATACTCTGCCATGTATCTCTCTTGTTTCAGAGTGGACATATTTACAGATAGATAAAGTAGGAATCGTGCAGTCCATACTTATGTCTATGCTTTTTTTTACTCCGCATAATTCTTATTAGTTCTCTTGTCAAAGCACAGATGTCACACTCAATACCAGTTCCAGAAATAGTCTCGACGATGCTGCCGAGATTACGATAGCTTAAACTCGTCCACGAAACGCTAGCAGACGACCAGCATACGGCGCATAGCTAGCAAGAGCCAGCGTCGCTCGCGGGCGCCCGGGAGTGCTTTCGAATTTGATTTTACAACCGAAACTCAAGAAATTTTTAACCAAAGAAGATAAAATCTAAACCAAATCGAAAATGGATCCCGAGGCATTCCTTGACATGGCCAATCAGGTTATAAAACTGAAAATGTTCCCGTACTTCGACATCGCACACTGTGTACTCTGTGCACTACACGTCAGAGAAGATTTAGGACCTGGTAAGTCTAAGCGCACCGGGCCAAATCTAAATTTAAATCTTTCCGTGAGCTGCTTTGAGATAGCGCGTACGTTTGCATCGCATGTATTTGTAGGTCTCGTTCTTTTATTTATTTGCACCTTCTATGAAGTACATTGACCCTAAATCTTAAACTTTCCTTGTTTTTTTGCATTTTTTGCATTTCTATAAATTATTTAATGTACATCAATTTTGAAATTTTAAACGATGGTAATATATGATAGCAGTATTAAATGTGATGGACATAACATTTCCTTATATATCGCTCTTAGGACCGCTTTTCAACTGAATCATTTCTTTTATTAAGTAATATAATAATTAAATAAATTTTTTTCAATATCCTTCAAAATTTATGCGTATGTAATTTATATGATTGCTTCATGATCGGTTCACAATTCTGAAATGGGATATTCTTTATTAACGTAATCTTTAATAACAATAATAGATCGAATTCGTAGAAAAAAATATTAATCAGTTAAAATGAATGAAAAATTGTTTTTGATTTGATTTCACATCGATTTAAGTAATTTATCATATGTTGATCTTTCATCCGTTCAAATCGATCTCTAATTAGCAATTAAACATTTTCTGATAATTGCTATGCTATTTTTATGATTTCTATAATTAGTCATCCCATTCTTAAACGAATGAATTTATCCTAAATACCATACTCGTTCTTATGAACATAAATTATTTACAATGTATGAGAAAATACTTATTTATCAGTAACATATGTTTTTTTAAATATTAGTTAAAAAACTCGAAAATTGAACGACATTTAGAGATTCGTGGTATGTGTATTCTTCTGTACTAAGGGAAATTCTTGGCCTAATTAATATCTGTATATTTATTTGCGTTAACCTAGACAACTAAGCTATTCTATTTTCGTATACGATTTATCTGTTGCGACGGGAATTATTCAGCGTGTATGATATGGCAGATTGAATGATGGAAAAATTTGAATTGAAAATTGTTAAACAGATTAGTACTTTAAATCTTTATATAATCATTTGTTTTGTTCTTAAAATATTGACAACCTGGATTAACATTTGTTTAACTTAGTCTAGATTGTGCTAATACATTTTGTTTTATTTTAAATGATTCATGCAGCTTAGATTATGTAATTTTAAGAATCTTTGATCATTGAAATAATATACTTTCTAATGCACTCAACGATGAAGGATATTTAAAGTGTCTACAGTGTAACCTTGCTTTTTGATTATTTCTATTTCACTCTGGAGCAGACCGTTATATTCTTTTCAACTGAACAAAATTGCAGATGAATTTTCATAGGAAATGATAACTTGATTCGTTGGATAAAAAAAATATAGTATTGCATTTAAATTAATACTACCTGTATATCTATAGTCTTAATGTAATTTCCATGTATTTCTAAGGATTCTGTTCGACCCACTTGAAATGGTATATCCTATTGAAGTGCTATGTTATTTGATGCATATATGTCAAATGTGTATGCATCGTTACATTGTTCTATATTTGTAGCTTTTGTGAGTTGATAAGAATATATCTATTTACTTATAAAAAACGATTGAATATACGTTCATTTGATCTGTTAATTACAAGGGAAATTATGTTATAATTATGTATGGTGTCCTATACAATTTACTTTATATAATTATCACTATATTATTTTTTATAGTTATGCTAAAATACCTTTATAATGCATTTTTATTAATTACATTGGCAGGAGCTCTGACATTCTCAAGAAAACATCCTTTGTCATGCTGGCTTTCTACGATGCTGGTAGTTTTTGCAGGTGGAATGTTATGCAATGGTTTACTAGGAGAACCAATTCTTGCACCTCTGAAAAATACACCACAAGTGATAGTTGCAACAGTTGTCTGGTTAGTTTATATGATATGTGATTTATACATATATTTTTATAATTTCTTAAATCATATTAAAGATCATTAAAACATGAAAGCATCTGATTGGGATTCTGTTTTATGTGGTGATCACGATTTACCATTCATATATTAGTAGACTACTTATATAACTTTTACTATCTTTTATAGGTATGTAATATTCTATACACCATTTGACATTGGATACAAAGTTGCTAAATTCTTACCAGTGAAGATTGTATGTTCAGCAATGAAAGAAATATACAGGTAAATTAAATTTATCACTACATATATGATAATTGTTATAACATTAGCACTAAAATTGATAAAAACGCACCAATAATGGAAAGTTAATCAAATTTATTACACTTTATATCCATCATGCATTATGCATCATCATAATAAGGTCCATTTCATAACTATACTCATTTACAATTGTGATCAATCAATAGTACTATCATTTTAAAGTAGTGTGTGCGAGTTTTCAATGAGAAGTACTGTCTGTTTTTTTAAAGGATAAATTACTTTTAAATGAAAGCAATATATTCATACTGTAATTTTATGTAATTATGGAATAGACTGTTCAAACTTGAAGTTATTTTCCTATGGAAAGAATGTTGAGAGTCAAATTCAATATTCTATTATACGTACATTAACTAAATAGTAAATTTTTTATTTATTTTATCTTTATTGATAGAAGCAATCTCCAACTATCAAATTTTAAACAAAATATGAAGATAGATTTGCATAAGCTATCTTAATGTACATACATATTTCATTTATAATGTATATGAGATAGTTAACATGGCAATTGATACTTATGCAATGTCAAATTGATCAACCATGCTTCATAACTTATCCATTTTATTGTATAATCTAAACACTCCAGTGAACATATCAATACAGTATTTATAGTTTCTCCTATTGCAGTAGCTTTATGGTTCATAGTATGATTATTGATCAGTTGATCACATATGACGGGGGGAGATAATGACTTTAACCCTTGATGTATCCACCTGCCTAGTAGGATTACGTGGGCCGGAACTCCGCGACTTTTACACTTATATTCGAACACATATCTTTTAAGTATCATATTCGAAACATATGAACAAAAGTTCGTTTCAGTTATTTCGATATATAAGTTTTTTTTGCAGTTCATCAATTTTTTTAATGAATTTCAATCCTTAATTTTATCTTAATATATTAATCGGTTATGAAGATCACAGCCTTGTTATTAAAAAAAACTAAAGAATGTTTTTGGACTCTATTAGTGCCATTTCTTTGAAAAGGCTTCATGTTGTATCTCGAAATTTTTTCAAATTCTTTTGCAGAATTTCATTCGTTAAATGATGTTTTGATACGGGCCAGAGTATGGCAATTAGTTTTGAATAACAATGTCTTACTACACATATATGTTGATAAACATATTATTTTCCATGAACATACCACCGTAGACGTTACACTTCAGATTTTTTTCGAATTTGTGATATCATCAATACTTTTTCAATATAGAAATCTGTATACCGTGCACCGTAAGTACTTGCTAAGCAAAGATCCCCTACAAAAAGGATTAAACCATGGTTAAAAATCTGAAATGTGATTACGATAACAGGGAGAATTCTACAATTTACAGCTTGCTGTAAGTTAGTAGTTCATACCTAGTTTAAATTGCTTTCCAGTTAAAGAAACAACGATACAATGCCACACAAAAATGAATCCCCATTATTTCCATTAACAACATTCTGCTATAGCCAACCAATTGTCAGTCTTCATTTTGTATTGCACTTTCCGTTTCTCAAGATCATATAGTATTCAACTACAAGATGGAGAAACAACATTAAGCACTTGTCCTAGCTTCGAAACGATAAATTTTATCTATGACTACGTTTACATGGCAGTCTTATGCTCATTTCCTCCGACGTTAATCGAAGTTTAAATTCTGGTTACCCTATCTTAAAACTATATTTAAAAAATTGAACAAGGCTTAAACACGTCGAAGGAAGCAGGCGTTAAACCGGTTTAGGTAATACTGATCTAAAGGAATAGACAAATAATAGGTATTCTACTTGTAAGGAATATTTGGGATTCGTCAATTCCTTTAGATCAGTATTAATTAAATGTAGTCTATCTTACAATTCCACCCTTGAAATGTATGAAAGCCGCTGCTTACGTATAGATGTCTCTAGCTGCGTATGCTGTGGTCAGTGGCAAATGTAGGTTATGTTATTTTGAAGTGTGAACATTTTCTACCAAAATTTAGTCATCAGACTCAATCGTCTGCGTACAAAAGTGCTTTTATATAACTGACGTAAAATGGAATGCGATAAGTTGTTTTTCCGAAGGGTACTTCTACACTATTTTGATTTGCAAAAAAGTCCAGCTGAAGCTCATAGATTTCTTACGAAAACTTATAGTGAATATGTTCCACCGAAAACAGTATGTACAGATTGGTTTTGACGATTTGAAGCTGGTGATTGTGACGCTCACGACAAAGATGGCCCGGTCCATCGAAAAAGTTCGAAGGCGACCAACTAAAAGCTCTATTGGACGAAAACTCTGCTCAAACGCTTAGAGAACTGGCTTAGGGTGTACTTCCGAAAAGCGCATACCGCCGATGCATCTTAAATTTGGTATAATAATGTATTTTGATGTCCTAATCACGAATATCATAATGAAAATTGGCGCAAACGCCATTTTGAATATGAAAATCAAAGAAGAACCTCTTTTCTTCTGATTTCTAACTGATTTAGACTATTTTAGCTTTCCCCAGAAAGGGTATATGTATGTGTGTACAGCGGAGATTAGGAACTGTGGGGCGTCACTTCCACATTTTTAACAACTCAAAACCCTCTCCGCTGTGTGTGTGTCTTATGTACCTTTCCCAGGATAGCAGCTTTTAATATCCGCGATCAATTGGCTGAAGGGATCGACATTGAGTTTTTTTTATCCTTCGCCGCCACAAAAATTCGCAAAGATGGTCTGCTATCGTATGTTTCGTAACTCCACCACGAGATAACGATCGACGCGTCCACCGCCAGGAGGATTCGATATTTTGCGTGTACGCTCCAGTGACACTGTCCACGAATTCCTCCGAATGATTCACAGTTTTGTGAACGTAACCATGCGTATTTAAATTCATGTACCCTTTCCAGCAATCGGTGTGGATTTCAGTACCGGCAGCTAAATGCTTTTTTATTAGAGCAGTCAAGGTCGTTTCGTCTCTTTTGCTTTCTGGATAAATCTCCAGCCGATAATTTTCGGAATGTCCTCTGTGGATCATTCCGAGAATCCACGATCCATCAACTACTCGTCCTCTTTCGTATTTCCGACGGCCGATTTTGCATTCATCGATTTCAACGATCTCACCTGGACCACCTATCTGACCTTCTGCCTCGAAATGATTGTCTAGAGGAACCATGCAAACTTCTCGGCAAAAGGAAAATCGATCCGCAACCGTTTTCGTCGATACTGTTTGCCCATCAATAATGCTACTTTCGTGAATGGTCTGGTCGAAAGTGAAGTTTCTCGCAAAACTGTATGTGATTAGCATACAGATTGCTGGAGACGTGTGACACCTTTCAAACCAAGTATTTTCGGCTACTATAGCATTGTGGTTATATTTGCGTTTTTTTTGCAAATAAATTGACCACAGCCCAATCGGGACTCGTTCAGAGTCATACATTTTTTGTGTTTGCCACAATATCTTGTCGTAGGAATCAATTCTATGTCGCGTATCTATTGCAACGTTCTTTCGTGATCTTGTAATATTGAGCTCAACTGAAAAAAGTTATAGGTTCTATTCATTTTGGCAGAATTGCTGATCAATATGCGGAAAATTCGTCAAAATAACTCGTTGAAATTAATTCGTCGAATATTTTAATTTTTATTGATTTACTAATAACGCAAACTCTGAATATTTTCCGCTATAGCATTTGAACTTTGTGATGATTTTCCGCTGTAGTGCATTAACTCTGCGAATATCTTTCTTTATATTAGTCGAACTCTGTAAATATTCTTTGCTGTAGTAGTCGGTCTCTGGGAGTATTTGCCGCTTTAGTTGTTGAACTTTGTAACTATTTCCGCTGTAGTCGCTCAATTCTGGAAACGTTTGTTCTACTAATCGACCTCGGAATATTTGCCACTCTAGTAATTTAATTTCGTGGAAATTTTCTGCTTCAATATTATGGCGTCTAATGTGGACATGTGGATAAAACTCATTAATAAAAACCGTTGGCTTTCTTTACAAGATGTCATAGGTGACGGTAAAACATGGCCGGCCTTTATACGGGCAGCATTCTGGGACAAGGATTTTGACGATCGAATGATTCTTGTAAATTTCGCTATTGTTAATGGAGTGGGAGAAGATTTTTTGCACGAAGTGCTTAAATTTACGTTGCGGCACCATTACACTAAGGATCGCCGTCAAAGAGTTGCTGGGCGCTTTAACTATTACAATGATCCTTAAATGGGCGAAGAACGCAAAAGTCGAGCGTACTCCTTTGATTTGTATCACCGAAGACTCTTAACACTGATTGGACAATTTTACGTAACACGTTGTACAAGACTGTACATTAACGCTCACACCCACACTCACACATATACACAGCGGAGAGGGTTTTGAGTTGTTAAAAATGTGGAAGTGACGCTCCACAGTTCCTAATCTCCGCTGTACACACACACATACCCTTTCTGGGGAAAGCTAAAATAGTCTAAATCAGTTAGAAATGCGCGATTATGCACATCGAAAGAAAAGAGGTTCTTCTTTGATTTTCATATTCAAAATGGCGTTTGCGCCAATTTTCGTTATGATATTCGTGATTAGGAGATCAAAATACGTTATTATACCAAATTTAAGATGCATCGGCGGTATGCGCTTTTCGAAAGTTTATCCCTGGCTGAACAGTCCCAAGTCGATAAATCGACCGTCCTACGACGTTTATAAGCCATAGGAAAGATCCAAAAAGAAAGGAAGATGGCTGCCACATGACTTGATTAACAAATGTTATGGATAATCGGTTAAACATTACGATTTCATTGCTTGCAAGGCACAAAAAGAAGTCAAGGTCATTGTAGTCCGCAAATTCATGACTTTTACTGCATAAAAGATGTTCTAAATGGCGGCTATCATCGCTTTGCAACATCGTAATCTTCTTATTATTAACTTACTGACAAATTTTTACTCTAAGGAGATCTAACGCTATTAGATTTTCTCGCATGTGGAACTTTTAAAGACGTCGAATATAAAGAATTAACTATATAGTCGGTTCATGAGTTTAGTATGTTTTTTTTACAGTTCGCTAGCAATGCAATCCTTAGCAAATCACGTGTCGTTTTCCGTTAAATAATGTAAATATATACAAAAATAGAGCTAATATATTTAATACAAAACCATGTATGTATATTTTGTAACAAACATTTTATGCAGTGGCACGTGTACCCTGCTGGGGACTTCATGTTTCCGATCTGCCAAAAAACACATCGAACTCATGTTCCGATTATACGCTTGAAATAACTCGGCAGTAAAACTTAGGGCTCGTTAAACTTGTCTGAAAAACCGTTACTATGCTATGAAAAGAAAAAATATAACCTGCACGTCACATGATATGATATATTTGTCTACTTGTAAAAAGAATCACTAAAACTTACGGGATATTTTATTCGGCGAGTAATAGTTATTTTTTGTCAAAACGGTGTTTACTAAGTTCCTCCTCCCTCCTCTCCTCCAGTGCTTTTAAAAAATCATTGAATGTATGCGCTACTAAAATGTTAACATGTCTTTCTCTATTTTTTTTTATGACTGTCATTTTTCTTGCAGAATGCATATGTAAATATCGGAACGATCATCTTGTCGAATGTTAATTCCCTCGAACGCTTAAGTTTCGAAAAGCTGATGTGAACTTTTGGGCATTCAGGGCATCCAATAATATGATAGTTCGGAAACCTTATAGTTGGGCAAACTAATAGAGATTCCCTATAACCAGTTCAAGTGCAGCGAATAAGTTTATGAACATGCAAGATTTTATTCGATGAGGCTAACCTTGTAATATCAGAATAAGTTTCATCCATTTGATACGATCAACAGCGAAAATGTGTTACATGAAACATATTTTTCTCGCATGTACTTTAATTATTGAAAATCCCCCACAAAAATACTTTCGTGTAAAAAATCTCCCCAAATATAAGATAGCTGTGAGTTCCTCAACTTAAAAAGAAATACCTATGTTTAAAGCATGCATTATTGTTCTATCAACAAAAAATATTGAAATTATATTATAATCCCAAGTACATAAATCATTGTATATCTGCGTATTATATGATCCAGCATTAGCTCATAATTTTATTTTGAATGTATTTTCGAAATTGCTTATAAGGTCTTCGGAACTCTTTTGTGTTATTACTGTTTCTTATATTTAATTATGCTTTAATGGTCATTTAGTAATTAATAAAATGTTGGGATTTCTTATCGAGGTCCGTGCCCAAAATTTTACAGTACTGACTTCGGGCATGGACCCGCCAAGTAGAACTCGATAAGGAATCTCTTAACGTTTTATTAATTATTAAAATTATAAGCTAATGCTAGATCATATAATATGCAGATATACTATAATGACTTATGTATTATCCTTATATGTATATTCAATATTCTTTGTTAGTAGAACAATAATGCATGACTTAAATATACTAGGTATTTCGTCAAAAAGTGAAAACTTCACAGCAATCCTGTACTTGGCGAAGTTTTATGCACGAAAGTGTTTTTGTGGGGGATAAGGTGTAATAATCACAAACAAGCATGAAAATTTAAGTGTCGAAAAATATTTTCGAAGCTACGAACCATAGAAAAAGAGACGGCAGTGTGTACCTACTGGCTGGCGCTTTGCCTCTACCCGGTCATAATTTCTCCAAGGAATTGAGCGAAGTGTTATGCAATTTTATGAAATAATTATTTTCATTTTATCATGTGAATTAAAAAATATTGTGTTCAAAGTTATTAATCTTTAAATTACTATATACAGGGTAAAGCAGTTAAATCGAGACTGTCAAATAACTTAAGAACAAGATCTTATATAAAAAAAAATGTTTCAGACAAAAGTTGTATGGGTTTAAACCTTTGCGGCCGGCTGTCTGCGGACCGCAGCCCAAACATTTTAATCATTCAGAAATAGGATCTACGTTTCATTTAGAACGTGGACGTCTGCCTTTAGTCCACTGAAGACGTAGCCGTATATTCTGCACTCTCGATTGATGTTTATTTTGGCGCCTTATCTTATCTTGATCTCAAATGCTGGATTCATGCGTGAGGACAGCAGTCTTGTACAAAATTTGAAACCAAAAATTGAAATTATCAATAAAAAGTCACTAGTAGATATCTTGTAAATCATTTAGCAAACGTTTGTTTATACAGTACAAAATTTATAAGTGTTACAAATGAATCTTCATGCGTATACTACTTTTCCACGAAATACTCCCAAGAGTCCAGGCGGACACTCGCGCATCAGACTGTCCCGTCCGCAAAGGGTTAAGGAGGCAATAGAATGGCCTACTTTAATTTTATTGATGGAGGGGTTTTTATTAAAGAAGGCTGTTCTATTGCCTCCTTAACCTATACAAACTTTTGTCTCAAACATTTTTTCATATAAGACTTTGTTCTTAAGTTAGTTGACAGTTTCGATTTAAATGTTTCATCCTGTATAATAATTATAACAATATGATGAACACTTTTTCTGTAATTGATTCACTGCCGTGGAATCATGTAATAGTAACTTTTTGCACTTTATTTTATGGACTTGAGCCCTTTGCCACGGCAAGCGCTAGTAGTAACCCACGACGTCACGAATGATCTCAAACAAGGTCCGTAAAGGAAACGCAGCAAAAGAAGCTCTTCCCATGTGAGCTATTTTGGGTCCAAATGATATGAAATGAGTGGGAAGACCTTCCTTAATGCGGATGTTCATGTTCCATTTACACACCCTGGTCCCAACGTATTTGGGCCACTGTTAGTGGTGCTCATTCTTCGCAAGCTATTTTTAGTTACACAATGTTTATACATATTATAAATGTCCACATCTTTGCATACGCCCCAGTAGGTTCTATGAACTTCAACGTCAAGAGTTTAGCGTCCAATCCAGATTTTAAGTCCTATAGTAAAAAGGAACTTAAATTCCATATAAAAGTGCTGACACTTTTGGTGTTCAAAGTTTTACAAACATATTTTGCTAAAGTAGATATATTAATGTTAATTTGGTACTATATTAATTATACAATTATCTATGTTCAGATGTAAAAAGGTTTACGATGGAGTAACACATGCTGGAAAACTTTATCCCAATGCGTATCTCATTATGATTATTATTGGAACTCTTAAAGGTAATGTATCATTTTTAATCGCTTTCCACTCGGCGACGCCGTAAGATGTCTTTTACAATAATTCATATTATAGTGAACGATGTCGGTACTGGAATAGAACAGATACGTGGATAGAACATTTGAAAATAAAAATTACTGCAAATGATTTAGTTATACATATAATGAGACACAGTCGAAGATTTTGACTCCGACGTGTTGGTTTATCATTCCGAAAAGAAAACCGGGTGGAAAGCGGTTAATATTAATAAATTAATCCAAATTTTCTTTATGATATTAATTAATTTAATATATAATTTTAAGGCAATGGTGCTGGTTTCACCAAACTTTTTGAACGTCTTATACGTGGGGTCTGGACGCCCACCGCTATGGAACTTATGCAACCAAGCTTGTAAGTAATTCTTTTCTATACAAAACTTAAAAAAAAAATGATTTCGTACATGTGAAATATACTTTTTTTGTTACAGTCCTACGAAAGCGTCAATGGTTGCATCAATTATCTTCGTCCTTGACAAAAAGACTGACCTCATTTCTGCACCTCACGCTCTCGTATACTTCGGAATTGTTATTTTCTTCGTGTACTTTAAGGTAATTGTTAATACATATCTTATAATTAGTATTTTCACATTAACAAATACATATGTGAATTTTATAAAAGTTTTGTATTCAGCCTGGTAGTTGTGATTTATTATACAGGGTGATTATTTCAACTTGCGACACCGAAATATCTCAGAAAATAAGCTTTGTGGAAAAAATTGTTTCAGACAAAAATTATTCGTGTCGCTACTTGGGGTGCTTGGCTGAAGGCTTGACCTGAACTATCACTTAGACCTTTTGATTGATTGAATTAATTAAGCAGATCAAATGGTGAGGGGACTCACTTTAATCAAGCATTCCGACCTGGTTGGTATTTCAAACCCTCATAACTCTGGAAAAAATAAGGATTTGAAAAAGTGACTCATGTTACTTATAATTTGAAAAGTGACATGTAGAATAACAGTCTGTAATGAAAAATGGGAGTTTTTTTCACCGATAAGGGAGTCATCTACAACCGAATCTGAAATGCCATTTTTGTCCCCCTGCGACAAGAAAAAATTTTGTCTGAAACTATTTTTTCTACGAAACTTATTTTCTGAGATAATTCAGTGTTTAGAGTTAAAAAATTAAGCTATATACTTGTGATGTCCCAGCGATATAAAAATTGGAGTTCTATAATTACATAGGACGTTTTATCGTCACCCTTATGAATTTCTAATGTAACTGTAATAAGTTTGATACACACAAATCGCTCAACATATACAACAAAGCTATAGTTGTCACATTATCAAGTATGATTACTTTTAGTGAGGCCACCCAAGTAATACTAAGGGTCGAACTCATATCTCTCTTTTATATCATCCCTGACGCTCCTATTAACCAATCAGCAAGCACAATTATATCCTAAATCTGGATGCTAATTGGTTAACGATATCTTTATCTTACAAGCAGGTGTAAGACAGAGCTATAAGTACGGATCTAAATGTTTTAATGAAATCTGATATATTTTCAGTTGTCATCTATTTTATTGGGTATTCATGATCCCTTCGTTCCCTTCGAGAATTTATTCTGTGCTCTATTTCTTGGAGGAATTTGGGATTCATTGGCTAAATTATTGGGACGAGGCCAAGCAAAGGACGAAAAGGCAGATACCAAAAAAACTAACTAAATTCAACGGTAAGCACAGGTTTTATTTATATCATTAACTTATAACACACGTTTCGTTGAAACTATAGGTTTATGTTTAATGAAATCCTCAGTAAATGTTATTGATACAAACAGTTTTGCAGTACATACAAATATTTTAAGTGATAATATTGATAACAATATCACATTCAATCAAAATATTCAGTCAAGTCTGATGCTACATATCTTAGACATTATTCGACAAACGGCAAACATTTATAGCCCCCCCCCAATCGGAACCCTCCGAATAGAATAAGTCAAATTTCATTGAATTTAGATATATTCCCTTAAGGTAGATGTCGTGTAACAGTCATCTTCAAAAATGTATTCCAAAAAAAAAAAAGAACAGAAGCATTCAATATCTATGATAATACTCCAATGAAATATCCTTTGAAACATACATTTAAGGTTACTAAGTAACGTGGATATATTATAAAGGTTTAAATTAATTCTATTTTGCTTTTATTATTCGTTAAAGTAAGCTCGAAATGGATATACTTTCGAAAGCGTAAAATTTACTTTTTTCAAACACATTGAAATCACGATCATGGCAACGTTCACGTCATTCATCGCAGTTGGCTCGTGCGACAAAATTTTAACGAATTCTTCGTTTCAACTATTAATATCTTGGAAACGGAATGGTAAACAATTTTGAAATTTTTTACTCGCATTCTCTTTATATCAATTTATCACATACTTATTTTTTATGAATACCTCGTGACTCGTTTACATAAAAAAAGTTTGAATTGAAACTTTTTTGTACTGCTGCTTTCTCGCTCTCCCGATTTCACGCTTTCCGTATTCTCAAAGTGTTTCATCTTCCGTAATGCCAAGTTTTGGTTTACCCAGTTCGTAAAGAAGTTTCACTTCAAAAATGAAATGTGTGTATAACATACCTACTACATAGGGAATCTCCGTGTAAAAAACTCTAATCTTTGATTTTTTTTCCCGTACTTCTGAACGGTCAATCTTAATAAAATTAGGCTCATTTTAAAGGTATTATTTCAAATAATTAGACATAAGACTTTTGAAAAAAATCTGTCGAAAATAGTTTTACACGACAACTACCTTAAACGTTATATCCCGTTCAAGCATAACATAGCTGTTTAAGCGTTTCAGCTTTGTCATTATCGTTTTCGCATCGCCGTTTTACTTCAATTGCTGATAAGTACTTAGCCCCCTAAAATCCTTTGATACGTACTTTTATATGCAGAACAATAAAGAAGGAGTAATTTTTGATTATCCTAAATTAGCCTCCGTACTTGACGAAGCTTTAGCTTACTCCGAAAATGAGAAGACAGTAAAAAACTTTCATTAACATTATGATTAAACGATAAAAATGAAATAATCAAGTCATATTCAAAGTATCTTACACTACCGTCTTTATTATCATACTGGGTAACATAATACTTATCTTGCAAAAGGTTAATAAATATAGTATCACGTTATGATTTAATAAGTATAGTACAATTTTCTTTATAATTTTGGTGGGCATGGAGCAATCATTTCGATTTAAACACAGTAACTGGAAAGAGATGTTTCTAAAATAAAAAATCTAGAAATAATAGTTATTAAAAATGAATATAAAATGTTTCAGAACAATATAGAAAATGGGTGCAACGAATGGACCTTCGATATATTCGATGCATATAAGCCGTGGATGAAATGAAAACTCGAACTAGTCAAACAACATTCGGTTCCTAAACTGTAAGA
>JARPRH010000661.1:40266-53286 GCA_031763665.1 Calameuta haemorrhoidalis
CGTCTGACACATTTTGCTATCTCGCTTTTCCTTAAACAGATATTCAACCGTACTGTTTCAAATGGGACACCCTGTATTTGACGATCTTGCTATTGAACTTTTTTTTCAACAAGATAAAATAATAGACTCGCTCTTTAAATGGTCCACAAGGAACAAGCCTATTAAAAAAATAAAATGTCAAAAAAGTCAAGTCCGGTTAAGATTTGATGGCCGATCAGAAAATCTTACTATACCTAATCGTTTAACGTAATACGTTTATCTAGTACTTTTAAGGCAGTCGTGTTCCAGGATCAAATCTGTTCTCGTAACTACCTCTCCTAGAATAAGAATAATAAAAAAAGAAAGCGTATTCGTGCGACGCGGTCGTTCGCCCGTGACAATAGACAATTACACTCAATTATTTGAGAGTGTCTTGGTCAGTGATTGCCACGTCTTCTCGATGGGAGCAAAAACATTGATGACTATCAAGGCCACTGCGAAGCAAACTATCACTACGAAGTAAACCCCGAAGACGAGCTTCCTCATTCCCGAATACTGCGACAGAGAAAATAATATTATTCAATCCATAAATTATTAAAAACGAACAGCTTCGTTTTAGTATCTATCACGTATACTTGCTAAATACTTACAGGAGCGTCTCGCCTGATATCAGGATGCGACATAGATCCTCGAGCGTGAATGTCTTTCATTGGGAAGGAGTTCACCCTCTTATTGGCCTGTCTGTCCGACGAGCATCCAGCGAACTGTAAGGAACTCGTGACATTAGCATTGAACCGACGCCTCATTAGCAAGACTGGATTTTAGTACATAGATAAAGTCATTATCGTTATGTCATCTGTCGTGCACAATACTCGCCTAGTTGAACCGTCATTATTAATATTCAGCGACTACTAAGTTTTTATTATAATTATATTCTAATAATTTCCTTACCGTGAGGAATAGATGAGTGCATACATGAAAGACCACGTATGCTACCAGAATCCACTCGACCCACTCTGGTAATTTAGCTTTGTTCAATCGAACGGCAAAGAAGATGGCGATTACTGTAAATGTAAAAATAATTTTATAATCACATAATTTAATACTAAATATCTGTGTATTCAAGTATTTTCGTACTTCCGCAAATGTGAGCAGCATTCCCTACGAACCAGTGAGCCCAATTGAAGAGTGGTCTACGGGCTGTACCAGGATGGGGTCTTAATGCGGCCATGAATGGCTGCACGAAGCATAGAATTGTTGTAACCAATCCAAGAGAAGCGTGAATAGTTGCTGAACTCCACTCGCCAATCTCCACGAAGATAATAACGAATGCTATTATCGTCATCGACCAGGTCAGAATCATGAAGAATCTATGCCACTTTGAGAAAACAAGGAAAAGGAAATACCAGCGTCAGCCATATTATATCATGGATAAAACTTTTGGAGTGTTTACGTGAAATCTCAGTACCCTCTTTGAGCTCGGTACAAGGTAAATGCTAGATCTGCAGAGTTATTATCGTTTGAGAAAGAATAAGTACTGACGATACGTATGTACATCCAGGTACTGTATTTACGTTGGTAGATAATCCAGTAAGTGCAGTATAGACATAGTGTATTCTTGGCAGAGCACCTAGCACTCCCTATGTACTTTACCAAGTTCGAATTTTCTCCAAGACGTTTGCACTCACGAACAGGACGGCGAGGAGTCAAACGTGAACATCTTAAAAGGCGAACGAAAGTGTTTCTATAGCGCTTGGTCTATACAGATATCCATATATATATATACACGAAAAATAATTAAAAATATCTGAAAATAATGGAAAATCATATAAAAAATTAAATCTTTAACCAAGCTTATGAGTGTTCAAGTAGATTCCTTGCACTTTGACGTTAAGTACCTACGTAATGCCTGTCCTCTGTTGGCGGATTTACATGTAGCTGTTATCGAAACGGATCCTCTAACCAGTTAGCGACAGAGGATGCCAATATATATTATCAACTAAGTAAGTCCTTGAGTTGTCTGAGCTTGAGTTCGTTAGCCTTAAATGTCTAGAGTCCCTTACATCCTCCAACGAAGCTGATCGCAAGGGAGATTGTCTACTTACAGCGAACCATTGATCCTTTCCACATAATTGGGAGTTAACCCAGGTCTGCTTGTAGTACCGAGCCAACAGAATTCCTATAGATGCTGTACCGATCCAGGAGGCGAGCATAAGTGCGCCGTGAACTCGGATCAGAACGTCACTGGAGGCTCCAAAACCACTGACGTCAGATAAGAGTTTTGCTTCAGGGGAAGCAGATTTGGCGACGTCATGGAAACCCACCCCCTTGGCTAAAATATTTAAAAACGAACGAGTTAAAGGAATGTAAAGAGGAGGTAGGTAGGAAAGATTTCTTTCAAGGTTTTTTTTTCTTTAAAACCAGTTTGAGGTTTTCCGGAAGTCTCTCCAGTCGCATTTCAACCGTCAGTGCATTATTTACTTTGCTGATGTCATATGACATAAAAGACAACAGCCACGCAAATTTGGACTCTTTACCGTCTACATTTTGATGTCTGACCAAAGTCATTTTTGAATGGTTTGAACTATTACTTAAACCTATTGCACTTACTTGATGCACTTTTTCCAGCCGCTACCAGCAGATTGTATGGAGTGTTTACTAGATCAAATTCACGACCTTGTACCACTGTCATTTTTTCTCGCCAGAATTTACATCCTATGGTTCCATCCTGTGCGAAACTTGACTCCAATTGAACGGCTCCTTCCGGCTAAAAAGGATATGGCGTATCGATGAGATTCGCATGGAATGTAAAGCGTAAGCGTGTGAGCTTCAGGTCGACAGTCAATACGTCCTGATACAAATCATGTGAATACGAACCGTGGAATTTCTGATGTTCGTTT
Organism: Calameuta haemorrhoidalis; assembly: GCA_031763665.1. Classification (NCBI taxonomy): domain Eukaryota; kingdom Metazoa; phylum Arthropoda; class Insecta; order Hymenoptera; family Cephidae; genus Calameuta; species Calameuta haemorrhoidalis. The sequence goes on from JARPRH010000661.1 coordinate 43,146, forward strand.
TCCCACTATTCCAGGACATGTGCAATCCAACTTTACCGGCAATGTCGACGCACTCGACAACGCTGTCTTCGCCCTATATGTTATATGACAAAAAAAATAATTACCAGTGGGTAATTAGTTATAATTACTCTAGTAGCACCAATCGAATTAAAATAATTAAAAGGACTGCCCCACTGTTTATATTCATGTTTATTGAATGCCTTCTAACGGGCAAGCTACTTCAGTTGCTAAATAAACGTATCTCTTGTACAGCATCCAAATTGAAGAATAAATATTCGTTATGCATAAGCAGAGCTCAACACGATGAATATTCGCTCTAACGTGATAGGTATATAATATTTGATAAATAAATCCATGATTAATCCATGCTTAAATCATAACCACAAATTACCATTTTACGGTCCTCCGACAATCCCACTGCAACGTACTTGCTTCCCTGCGCTTGCAACTCAAAGAGATAACGCTCCCCGCGCACTAAAACAGTAACAATGGCATCGCAATTCTTCTCCTCGACGCATCCGTCCGGTGCGCCAAAACAGTTTTTCGTTGTTCCGCAACCATCGTAAAGTGGATCGTTCGCGACATTCACCTGAAAACCATAGAAAAACATTACAGCAAAAAGTTGAACGATCGTACCGACACTCGTGAGAGGCAACGAACGTGAAATTGTATTGCGCCGAGAATCGAGTTATGACTAAGAGCCTGAGTAGTGACAATTTCGGATGTTCCTAACCACACGATAGTATTACTCACGTCCTACGCATTCGTTGGCGTAACGAATTTTAATTGTACACTAGTGCTTTCTGTACCTTTAACCTAACCTCAAATAAAGCAAGGAACGGATACTCGATTTTCGTTTTACCACAGAAGGAAGTTTGACGACCTCCCTTGGACACGCGTCGCTGATCATCCTTTACGGTAAACCAACCGCGCTCCAGAGTTACACTGAATAACAATCTTTTGTTATACTATTTTTTAATGTACGGGTTTTCTTTAGTTTTTTTCTTCTTTCTTAAGAAATCCATAAAACTCATATTGTTTCCCGCGATAGATTCGTACTACGACAAGAGAGAATCATCGGTACTTCCCGTTTCGACGTTTTCCGATTTCCGCTCTCTCTCTTTATATTTCTTTCTCTATTTTCTCACTCTTATCTCTCGTCGTCTTCTCCTCGATCTTTCCTTCCTAGACTATCCTGCCATTGCAATCGGTTTAAGTGGCATTTTCACTCAAGCCCCTCACAACTTTCTTTCAAGAAATGTCTCGCTACGGACAGACCCACGTGTTCGTCTTAGCTCATGTTACTCCTGGTATAGTGATTTGTTACGGCGTCGACGTTATTACGACGGAAAGTAGTACATTCGCTATAGAAATAAAGCACACGTTCTGTTTCCGTGTTATGATTCCTGCGATTACATTTACCTTTCCGTACATGCAATTCATATAAGAGACCACGTTTCAGCTTTCAATTTATTCGCACAGTGACGTGGGTTCATGGTGAATTAGAACTTCTTGTCATTCAGTGTTAAGTAGCAAAAAAAAATTCTGTGAATATTTTTTTATCACCAACGTAACCTGCTGTTTATTTGGACGAAGGTAATGCAATATAGTGATACGCCTGGAAATGCAAATTAAGGGCAACGGCTGACACGTATATAGCTGAAAAGAATTTTTGTTTTTGTGGAATTGCGCCAGACTCGTTACTCAAATATCACGTTTTCTGTGATTCATGAGAGTAACTCAGATTGTCACGTGAGATATATTGCGCGTTTTTGGTAGCTTCGTTTTATTTATTATGAAAATATTTACATACCCTCGTTTTTATCGTTGGACTGTAATACGGTGGTGTACTTGTTCTGGGTGTGGTCGTCGGTGTTGGTGCAGTCAAAATATCAATACTTCTTTTCAGCACTGTAATTCTAGGCGATTCCACGCCAACCCAATAGGTACTGTAATCCTGAGCGAAGGTAGAACTGAAAAGAATTCAATAAGCCTCATATGTAATAGTACTTGAGCACCAGATATTGTAAGATAATAAACATTATTGAATTAAAAAATGATCAAAAAAAGAAAATGAAAAATAGTACGTATTTATTAGCCATTGCTAATAAATATTTAATAGTGATATAAAATCTATCTCTGAGTAGTCAAAATATTTCATTAAATTTATTATAAGACTAGCGATTAATTTTTACTTGAATATAATTGTTCCTTCATAATATGGAGGCGCTTCCCAATCGAATTCAAGATTCTGCTTCTTCCTCTTATCAATGTGAGTCACACCGTTCTGAAAATTATTTTAAAAAATTATTTATGATATTACTTTTAAGTTTTATTAAGTATATACTGATTTTGTTTGTTTAGTCTCTATGAACTAATTATCCGTTTCTTCCTTGTTTTAAGCGTGAGAGAACTTTTTTTTTTTTCATTAACTCACCTTTACGCCATCAAGGCATTCCATATGTCGGGCACTCTCAGGAAGATTCGCAAACTCCCCAACATACTCCCCTGTCTCTAGATCCGTGGCAATGATCATGAAACCTTCATAAGCCAACCCCTGGGGGCTACCTAAGATCAGTCGAACTCTGCCCTGTCCAGCAGCTGGCAAAACCTGATACGGAGGCGTCGAAGTTTGCGCAACCGAACCCGGATGACGAGGCATCAAGGTTGAACATATCCCGTTAGGCGCACCACCAGGAAGACCAAGAACACTTCCCAAGCACAGGACAAGAAGAAGGATAACTGTGGGAGTCATTCCTGAAAAAAAAATGAATAAATCCAATAAATAAAGAAATAAATTATACACATAATATTCTCTCAAGTCGTTATTCTTTTTCAGAGAAATCAAATTCCCGAATAACAAACTTCCGGCGACGTCATTTCCCCCAAAAATCAGCTTCTCATACTTCTACGAAGTTAGTCACTAAGAAATGGGAATTTTCGAAAAAAAAAGACTAAAAAAATTCTAATAGCTCGAAAAAACGGTACGCTAATCAGGACGATACAAATTTATATTAAAATTCATTGAATGGTATAAAAATCGCTATTGATGAATTTTATAATAATTATCAAATTATTTCAATTATCTCCACAACTATATTTCTACCAACTAAAAGCCACAATTTTTACTTCAGCACGTATCATAACCCACTGTCTATCAACAGGCCTTGATATTTTCCGAGCAAGATAGCCCAACTACGACCTACGTTAACCGCGGCGTTTATGGCGGTTCACGTATAAAAACTAAATAGGTTAAGGTAACAGAATTAGACACTCAAATATCATTATCGAACTCTTATGTACCACCTAGCTATTACGTTTATATAGAAAACAACGAAATACATCTACTGGCACAAAACATTTACCCTTCTATAATAACGTATTATAATCAACACTTTCTGATCCATCTAAAAACTATTTTACAAAGCGAAAACAAATTCCTACTCTAATGAGAAAAGTCGACTACCTCGAATATTAATGTAACATATGCAACGATCATGCACTTTCCGACAGGACACAGTACAGTACCTACTAAGCAACTAAGTATAATGTTAATTCAGCATTCTGCAATTATGCACTTTCCTCCATAACGTAACATGCACATAACAGAGTATAGAACGTTTCCTCGCTTCCACGATACGATTATGCATTTTCCTTGTAGTCATTATGAAACCGGTCGAAACTTAATGAACTTGTGGACTAATATTCTTACTATGCAAGTATATGTGTATAACACATTATATTAAAATTCATGCGAACTCTGACCTTGGTCGAATTCACACAATAAATTCAGGGTCGTTTCTATTCTTATATCTGTCCTGACGGTTTCTTGCCGTTCTCTGCTAATACCTGAGTAACGCTTAAAGAATTCGAGAACGTTCCTAGTACGTAGGTACTAACCTTCAAAGATAGAGGTTAACACCATATCGAACAGACACAGGCATAAGAAAAAACAAACGATTCGTCACATGGCGGTTTAAAAAAAAAGTCCAACTGGGTTTAACCGATAAATAAGACAGTCGCGCAAATGCATGCGTCGTGCTCAAAGAATCTGCTGCAATCGGATTTCCTAAGAAAATTACAAAAGGTATATCGAATAATCTTTTAAGTCGTCAGCGTTAAAAACCGTTTATGACATTATGACACTACAGATCCTCGTAGATTCAACGTATAATAATTATTAAATTGACCATTGTAAAAATTAAAAAAAAAGTTAATTACAAGGAATAAATCCATTTACCTAAAAAAATTGTGACACCCCGTAGTAACGCCGTGTAACGAGCGTTAAACTGGTGTACCATTTGCATACGTATTCATATGTATCATATGCGTGCAGATCCCTGCATTACCGACGGGCCCCATATAAATCTCTGTAAACACGTGTAGACTGTGCACGATGTAAAATGTATCTTTTTTGAAAATATTTTTGTAATTGTCGCTTCAAGCGCATCCAGAGAGATATTCTGAACTTACGAGGACACCCGGTACACTCGTTAGCACGTAATGCACGCGAAGACTCGAAGCCGGAGAAAAAGTTTGGTAATTTGTCTGGCACTGAGTGAGCTCACCTACTGGCACGCTCGTCGCGTAAATTCTCTAATGTATTCCTTTCGCGAGGTATACGATATATATATATATATATATAGCTACAAGGAAATATTTCCAGTGCGATATATATCTGTGCAGAGCTATGTTTTCGATGCTTGCCGATCGATTGCATCCTCGGCGTGGCGTCGCCAATTCGCCAATTACGTAAGTGAGAATAAGTTAGGAAGTTCCCTGGACTCAGGAATTTCTTAAGAAATCACAGCCTCGTATCTATAGGAATACTAGTTGATAGGTGAAAGTCAATTCTAGCGTAACGAAACGCGCGTGGGTTTATTTTCTACGTCCTACGTTCATCAAATACCTACTGAGGCGTTCTGTGCGAATGAGCTTTACATCCGTTACACTCTTAGTATTTGAATACATGGTCGTCCAGCCGTGATCTTCGTGCTTAAGATTTTACTAGGTGTGAAACTTGGCTCAATGTCTTTTGAGGGTTTAAAGTAATTTAATTGGTTTTAGAGAGTGCATCTGTGATAATGGGAATACGATAACTGTGATGGGGACAATGAGAGACTCTATAAGAATTCTAGCGGGAAAGGGATACTGGTTTGAATTGTGGTGGAAAAAATTTTATTTTTTAAGGTTAGTAGTGGTAATGACAATTGCATTTTTGAAAAGTTTTCGTTGATTGCTATAGTAATGAATATATTGTGCTTTTAAGTTTTATTAATGGATTTTATATTGTAATAATTTCAAGTGTTACTCGATGAAGAAATGTATTATTTTACAGAAACAATATAAAATTCTCCTTTTCACTTTTTCGCTATCTCTATTTTTAAAAGTTACGGCTTTCGTTATTTATTGGCTGTTGTTAGTTTTTTGTTTTAATTATTAATAACTTTTCGAGGTGAATGGAGCGTGATGCATTATACATTGAAATTTTATCCGTTTGTGAAATTATACGAATTTTTTTTTACAGTTCGTATAGCAGAACCATGTTCGTTTTCTTTTTATTCGATAAAAAAATATTCTATGCCCGTTGGTTTTATATTTAACAAAAATAGAAAGATAAAAGGGGAAGAGAGAAATTTGATTTTCAGGTGGTTTAAATGTAACCTCGTATACATATCGAATTTTATCCGCATCCGGCAGCATAAAAATTCTCATTATTACGTTGTTCAGAGTCAGATACAAAAATGATATGCGATTTTATTAGCGAAATTTGGTATATACATATAAGTGTCTGGTGGAAAAAATTGAAGGAAAGTTCCTGATAGCCCATACTTTACAAAACTTTCCAATAGATTAGTATCACGTATGATTTACTATATATTACAAGTACATACGTATTTCTATCAAGCATTTATCGCTCGTTCAATGAGCAACTAACAGCTGCATAAAAAGGTGATGAAATATAGAAAACAAAATTTACTTCTAACCAATACAAATTTGACTTACTGATAACAATAATTAATTCATTAATTGTTCAAAACGTTAAGTAATGACCAAAAAAAAAAGATAACAGTTATTGAGCTTTTTTCACTGAAAGATGAACAAAGTAAAAAGAAACATTAAAAATACAAAATGCTTTCTCTCCCCAGTAAAACTTACTTACGACTTGATTAAAGTATCGAAAAGATTTTATTATCGCAAATAAAATATCTATATCAGTAAACATTTAATAGTCAATATCCAGGACGACATAATACCACAGTCTAGTTTGCGTATAAAAAGATGGTCTGTTAAAATTGATGAACCTTATAGTATCATATTTATTAAAGAAAGTTAAAAAAAAGCAAGTTTTCGAAATAGACTATATTATCAATAATGTAATCCAGTCTTCACTGTCTAAAGTTCATGCCTTTTGATACAAGTCAATAAAAATTTATTAATTAATTTGCTTCCGGAATTTCGCAATTTCTTGAAAACACGCGCCAATAAAATCGAACAAGCCACCTGCATATTCCCACCTGTATCAGCGCTCTAATGGAAGTAAAATTCCAACCTTGTTCTTCTCAAGGCTCGAACCTTGCGGTTGAGGTGAACGTTTATTATAACCACAGATCCTAAGGAACGCCGTTACCTCGTGCGCGATTCATAATCCAGATTTCTATTAGCGATCGACTTTCATTTATTAACCTTCTAACAAATCCCCTATATCTAAAGAACACGTTAGGAGCTACATTGACAAAGAATATAAACGAGTTAACGTGGTAACGAAAGGGACTTGGCGCCAAAATTCAAACTGAATTTCAGCGAGGAGTTGAAAAAAATGCATGAAAAGTGACTATCTAAACATAAAAAAAAATCAAATTTTAAAACATTCCATACACACCTACACAGCAATCAGTAACAAATATATTAAAAACAGCTGTTTAAATTTGCAAAAACTGCATAAAAATAGATAAACCAAGTGAGGTCAATTAGCTGATTTATCACGTTGAAATTGCTTCTAATAAATTTATAATTAACACTAATGGTTATAACAGCCTCAGTGTACAAGCAACTTACTAATGGACAACAATGTTCCTGAAAGTTATTTTCACAAATTGTAATCAAGTGAATTCAAGCACGATATTTGCTCGTATGCAAACCCAAAATACTTCCTACTAAAGTGATATAACGAATAAACCACATACACAGTACAATCGCGATAACCTTCGCTCCCATTTTATTTTACTCTATTTCTCTTCCTTTCACGTTATGCTGGTTTGCGTGACTCCCAAACAGTCCGATCGTAATTTCTACCACGTCGTGATACGATGAAAAATCATCGAATACTCAGACCTGCCAGTGCCAACTATACACGCATGTACTCTGTATCCCTATAGAAACAATTACTTGCAGTAGAAATGACCGTACATAACCAGACAGCGTGGAGACTCCCTATACCAGGTGGTAGGTACGAACTTTAACGTAGTGAAACAGTCCAATAGGGTTTGTGTCGTGTTATTTCTCTTAGTAAGTGCAAGATGGAATATTGAAAAGGTAACATATATCGAGTACAAGTATTTACCATTACTAAATACTAGTATCAATGATACTAGTATTGGTATTAAGTAATTGTGTGTTAATTTCGTTGCCTTTAGCTTTTAAATCGATCTCATGATAATTTTAGAAAAAAAAAACGAGAACAACTTTCAAGCTATTTAAAATAGAAGATCGTTCACTGCTATAACCGGTTAGTCATTACTATGCTTTTCTACCAAAGTATAATTCAAATTGAGCTATAGAAAATCACTACGTGTTCTTTTCTTTACGTTACGTGGAATACAAACGAGATATTACTCACACGCGATATGACTTTCAGTTTTCTATGACTTACTTGGGACTATAGTGAGTTTAGGATATTCCCTGAATCGACTGTACTATTATCCTGTTGAATGCTTGACAGTGAATTTAATTGTTTATATATAGAACATGGGATTTGATAACGTCTCGCGAATAATTTTATGGTCTAATAAGACACACTGAGAATGTACAGAGATATAATTCGAGAGATTATAAGGACTGGTATCTTTTATGCCGAACTTCGAGTCCCTTCGAAATAGTTTTTACGAAATCATAGCGTCGTTTGTTGTTTGTAAAAAAACTCGACTTGACTTAAGAGCCAAAAAGGATTTTCCGGCTTGGAAAGAGTTTCGACGAATTTATAGTACTTGACGGTGAAATGAGAGGTGGAGAGAGGTAAGAGAAAATACGGGATATCGAAGGTAATAATCTTGGTTGAAAATGTACCTGAGTTACATACAAAAAAAAGGAGAAAAGAATAAAAATTCGAGTAACAAGTAAACAAAAAAAATTAAATTTCCAAGTCCTCGGGATGCTGACGTATTGACCAGTAAAAGTTACTGTGTACTATATTGTGTACATATATATATATATATATGTATACATAGTCATATGTATAGTTGTGTATATATATATTTACTTTTTTCCAGCTAGCACTGCCACAGAGGAAAATCTAAATAAAACATACATCGTGATCAAGGGCTTATTGTAGCCCAATGCTCTATTGCTAAATTTAATGTATCTCACACGTAAAACAAAAGATTTGTAATGGTCCTAGCTCTGTATTGAGTTGACACCACCCTAACTTAAAATACAAAATTTTTTTTTTAAAGATGATAATACTACATATCAATCAAATGCTCTTAAGGCTCAAAAGACAGATGCATATAGTTTCGTCTAAATCATACAGTACGTATTATATTTAATGAAGTATCATATATATCAAAAAAATAAAAAGTAATTAAGATATCTTAATGCTGAATTTAATGCTCCACCCCGCGAGGGCGCAAACCACCCCCTATCGTAAATACAGCCTGTATCTCCCGATAGAAGGAGGTACTTCCGGTTCTGGATGATGTCAAAATATTTTTTGAATTTAAAGCACTTAAGATACTTCATACCAAATTGAAAAGCTATGCCTCGTGGTATAAGTAAATGATCAACTTTCTGCAAGACTTCCGCTGTGCGTAATAGTTACTGCCGTATCTAATACAATTATGACCACCTTTATTATATTAAGCACCATGTTAAATATGATTGTCAGGTCTGTGAAACTTTAAGGACAACGGGTTGGCTCTGATTTATTGATTTAGTGAGGACAAATCGTCTAACGTTCCTGTCAGTTTAAATCGATAATCCACAATTTTGCTTATTAAAAAAATGCTTCCAATTCAGTATAAAAAATTTTCAAAGAGATTATATGATACGTACAGTTGTTGCTCGAATATCGCTATAGAACGTCGTAGGATCGATATTTCGAAATTGAAATTTTGCAAAATTCACGATTTTGACAAAACATTGAAATGCTGCTGAAGAATGCCATAATTGTGTAACATACAAATACTATTGACGTGTCGACAAATATTCTCACGAGTTACTCAAGATCAGCGGTGCTCATTGTGCAGTTACGTGTATGGCTAAAAAATGTAATAACAATCATAAACAAAGTCATCAATGAAATTCCTTTTTTTAATCGCTGTGAAAATCAGCCAAGTCATTGATTTCTTTCTGAGAAGGGAAACAAAAACTATTGTAATAACATTAAAAGTTCTTATCCTGTCTCATTCGTGCATTGTTCGAAGAAACGAGTACAAGGCTTCCTCTTACAATTAGAGTGTTTATACTGAATACGTGTATTTACGTAGGTAAAACATAATTTTATCGAATTAGTGTGAAAGCCTATAAATACAATTTATATAAAAGTCAGTCCTTATCAAATAATTTACTTTAATTAATGTACAAAAAAGACTGACAATTTCGACTGAAATCTTTGAAAAAATGCTCCAAAGGATTTCAGATAAGAGTCTAGAGATTTACTGATTTGAAGTTGTGAAAGCCACCCTAATAATGTAGAATATATATATATATATACACATAAGCAAGAGTTATTCTTATTATTTTTAACGAGTATTAAAGTACAGCCAATGGAGGACATTGAAATATTCGAACCAGGATCTGTACTGTGAGTCTGCTGAGAGGAATGGAACGATCGAAGCTCTTTTCTACAAATGTTTGGTAACTTGGCTACCATGGTTACGCTTTTGCACCGTGACACACATAGTAAGGTTTATATTTCTGACTT
>JARPRH010000661.1:136031-148678 GCA_031763665.1 Calameuta haemorrhoidalis
ATATCCAAGTAAAATGCATTCCAGAAAGAAAGGATCGTTTCCTCTCTATAATCAGTTTAATAGTCTCTCTTGGTCCACAGTATAATAGTCACCAGGTAGCCGAGCGTAGCTCCACCTATAAAGAGAATTTTTGTCTTCTTTTATCTCTCTAAACTTTTTTGCCTTCCATCGCTTGAAAACTATCGTTAACGAATCATCCGGTAATCCGGGAAACTCGTCGACGCCTTATCGCTCTGGTTAAACTTGTATAATTTATAAACGAAGGAAACTTTCGATACTCTAAAAAGTCTCTGGGCGTCAATAATTTCGTTCGAGTTACGACATCACTTTCAGGCACGCTTACATTTAACAGACTGACCTCAGGTTTCTTAGGAATCGTGCTCGGAATTCTACATTTAAAAATTATACACATATTCAACATGCTGTACGCATCTATTTCACGTAATGCTACAGAGAGCGAATAAATTCTTAAGAAATTGCATAAAATCCCGTGAAAATAATTTTACTATTTCCTCTGTCTATTAACTAACCAAGAAAAGAAAAAATTTTTGTTTCTTCGTTGTTCCAGTAATATTTTTTTATTTTTATTGGAAAAAATTCTCGGCTCCTCTTATACGTATGAATGAACGTCCCAGGTAGAGCAGACACGACGAAGTTGAGAGACTCTCTTCTTACTTTCACATGAACGAGCTTGACCGCAAGTCTCGAAGAGTTCAATGCCAGGGAAGAAATATCTTCTTTCAAGATTTGAATGTCGAAAGAAGACATATACATGCATACCTACGAGTATTTCGACATTAACAAGCACAAGTCGCGTAGGATGACGTTGGTCATCGACAGACCTGTTTCTCTTTGGCGAACTCATCTTCCTTGTGTATATAACTTAGACTAACATAGGTTAAACTTGACCCGGATATCTTGTCCAGCATTGGATTCACCAGCGGAAAGAATGAAAAAGTGTCTACGACAGAAAAGAAATGGTTTAATGCAATGAGAATAGTTGCAGAAGAAGATGAAGAAGAAGTAGAAGTCAGACGGTGTCCAGTTTCGAGACATTCTAAAGTCATGAAGAGAATCGTGAAATCTTGATCGAGTTGAATTAAGTGGATCAACTGGATCAACCGGATCGGTGGGTCTTGGTCTGGGCCTTACTTGTTCCAATGTTTAGAGTATTTGAAACTTTTTATCTGCTGCTTATAAATTTTTCTATTACTTCTTACAGCGTGCGTTACTCCCACGTGGACTTATTTAATGATTCATCCTCGAAATTAGCTGGAATATAGTGCTTTAATAAATGGATACACTTTCACCGTCGCCGGACAAGGTCTAGGACGGGCCGAGGATAGAAGATGTGGATTTACTGACTTTCACGTGAATTCACGTCGACTTACGCATCCTTGTGCGCAGCATCCTTGTGGCTTCCGGTATTGTCATTACTTTCCTTGGATGATAGATTCTTTAGATCATATTACTCCTAATTGGGGTTTTTATTTGTTGGGTATTATGCGCATGATCTTGCGTTACGTAGTGTTGCTATTTGAATTACCTAATATAATAGTGTTGTCGTTTGTTGTAAGTTACTGTAGTACTTTACATTTTTGAATGGGTCCCTAGCGAAGTAATTTCGTTTGAATAAATTAGAATATTTCAGGTATACGTATATTATTCAAACCTGATTTACATGCATTTTTGAACTGGTGAGCGTTATTATTTAGGAATTTATTTTTTAAATATGGTACAATGTGTCTGATTTACGTAGTTATCAACTTGTACATGTAATCTTTTTTTTTTGAAAATACTGATGTTTGGAGGATACACGGAGAAATAATGAAATATGTCGAGATTTTTGACGCGAGTGAAATATTAACCTCAAAGTATGTCACGTCGTTCGCATTAAAGCAAAGTTGATTTCTTATAATTCAATTTCCTTTTTAATAGTGCCAAAATATTTTTAGAAAGCTACTTATATATATATATGAAATGAATAAAAAATCTTTAATGAATCTATAATGCAGGCGAATAAAAGGATATATATTAAGGCATTGATGTAAGTAGTCACGATAACAAAAATCATGTTAATAAGGGAACCTAAACAAAAATGATTATTTGCTCTGTTAAAATCATAGTCGTATCAATTTTTACTGCTTTGTAAAATACACAATATAATATAATTAAAAGTTTACTTGTCATCATATGTTGTGCCGTTTACTAAAGATATATACCTAGATCAGGCGCTCCTCTGTGTTCCATACAGTCAACGTCCGCACCACGTGAATTTGACATACTCATGCACCCATGCATCATTGAAGATACTGCCACCTGCGAGTTGAAGCAGCTATTACTTCGTTAACCCGATTAAACTGTGCTTTTAGGAATAATTAGAGCGAAAGTCAATGCTCTAGAGTCGGAACCATTGCCAAGCACTGATCGACTTTCATCCCAACTTCAGGGCATTGTTGACGATCACTGTAAAAGTTGTAATAAAAAAATTTGTTAATCCACAACTTTCCATTGTTTTTCGTTATTTATAATGTTTCTGAGAATTGTAAATTGTCATCATTATCTTTTTTTTTTGAGAATTTTTGCCTTGGACCCTCAGCCCAGTTCACACCATCTCTTTCTTAATCTTTTTACCTTATACTACCACTTCTGAAAAGGTTTAGCACAAGAAATCAGTCTATTTAGATAACTGGCTCACAGTCATTCTTTGTCATGCGCAAAAATACGTCAAGTTTATCTAGTCATAACAAGAGAATAATTAGTCCATGTCTAAAAATACGCGTAGTTAAAAAATAATCAAGTTATCACGCGAATCGATCGCGAATGTCGAAAGACCAGCGACTCAACACAGCGCATGGAGGACGAGAATTCTTTGGTAAGTCACTTTTTCTATCTCTTTCTATCGCAGCGAAACGTTAGGATGAAGGAAGGTAGGACGGGAAGAGTTATGATGACGCATAATCAAAATTTCAAAGTTACGTTTTACATTCTTGGTTTATTGTTATTTTGTTTAATTATTAATATTCCTAGCACTGACATTTCACACTATAGATCTGAAGGTAAAATTTTATTTCCTGATAATGTATGTGCTGCCATCTGTGAAATATTTTGAGAAGCTTCTCATCGTTATTACAGCATTGATAAAATCAAGGTGATTCAAAATCTCTGATCACAATCTTGAACTTCCAATTATGAAAATTTAGATGTTTCGCAATCTTCTCTTTTGATACAAATCGACACTTCAACGTAGATTCTTATCGATTCAACTTCAAATACACGCTAACAATACACGCAAATCAATATGTTCTATTAGAGAGCGTACCAACAGCCATGATTTCGTTGTGTAAATAAAACATACGTGCCGGCATTGCATCGATTTGTACTATATGTGCTTTGGTGGCGGGGGAGGGAGGGGGGGAGTACTTTGGGGGAAACGTCGTAAAAATCTCCTATTTATAATTTTCGTGATTGAGATTGAAAAGTTATCATCCAAGCTTCTCACTTTATAATAAAAATATGGAAAAAATATCATTTATTCGTAGTAACGTTTCGCAGAGAAATTCATATATCCTTCGGAAAGTTGGCAGATTCTGGTTCAGAATTGACAATTGACAGAGTGCGTTGCATGTGCAGATATGTCGGAATGCTTCTGTTTCTTCTTCTTTTGTTTTCCTTTAAATTAGACAACCAATTTTCGTCGTTTATTCAATCGTTAGATGTTAATGCGTAAATAGGAGGCGACAAACACTCTGATGATCCTATTGATGTTCTCGGTGGTAACCAAATCTATATTACTTCTATTATCACCCGATTCATGCCAGAACGATGGAAACGGGTATGGTATAAGATGTAAGATCGGTACGTCTGCAACGGAAAAATGCAACATGAAAATGAGATAAGGATTACTACGTCAGTAAAAAAATAACTCAAAATCACTAAAATCGCTAAAAAATCGTACTTCTTCTCATAAATGGAATATGATCGTCTTCTATATGTGCCTGGATGGAATAAGGCTGGAAGTATCTCTGCTGAGGTTTTCCGTAAGAGTAGTCTTCTAATTTTTTCAAACGCGCCAGAGTGTTTTCAGCTTCTACCAAGACGTTATACCACCTCTGAGTGTTCTCAAAATAATTGTAGAACGTGGGATCAGGTGCTCCGATTAGATCCAAAAGTAATAGCATGTCCTGGAAGAGAAGATATAAATTTGAATGAATTCCTAATGGGTCGCCATCTATGGAATGTAGAGCGAACTACAATCTCCGTAGAATAATTTTTTTATCTCCTCAATCGATTATGAGATTTAATCTTTGACATTTAATCATAGTTTTTTTAATTTCCAGTATGTACTTATCTACCATTTTATCCAGTTCCCTGATGTCATTTTCTCGACTATGTTTCGATCTTGTCATATGCCATTTTTTGGCAAGATGTCGGGCACCGTAAATTGAGTCCTTGGGGCCCCAGGATTGGAAAGCTTCTTCACCGTCAAAGAATATAAACATGAGGCCTACGTCTTGCTAAAGAAAGAAATAAATAGTAGTACCGTTATAAAAATCTTTCGTTGCCAACGTCAGATTATACGGTCAAAACCTTTTTTATCTTGTCTAGTTGCTGCTTCATGACTTTCGCAAGGTTAATGAGCTGTGCACAGGGTACAGCGCTGTCCGTGGCCCCGATGAAACTCCCTTCTCTGGTATATTTCGAGTCATAATGACAAGCCAATGCCAAATATCGTTTAGCATTTGGATTGTGTCTGGCTACGATATTTTCAAAATGTAGTATACCAAAATTCGGTGTTTTTTCGTCAAAAGGATCAGACTCCACTTCCCATCCTAGATCCTTCATTGATTTTGTTATGTACTGTCATAAGAAAAAGATACGGTACAGTCACGATAAAGAAATATTATATTAACAGAACATTTGCAATAACACGAATTACTCATTCCCTACCGGGCTCGGGGAAATACTAATAATGAGAACCAGCCTTATGGAACTTTGTATCTTACGTCTAGAGCGTACACTGCGTAGATACAAAGTAAAGATATGCTACATTTAGCGTAAAAGTTCTGCTGGCAGTTGAAAAGCCGTATAGTCTGTTTCAGACCAGAGAACACCTCTTTACTGAACCTCCTCAGTGCCGTCGATGACACTTGCGAAAATATTGCACAATAAATCACAAGCAGGGAATTCCCAGTAATACGACGTACGTTACAGTAAATAATTTTACATACATTCTTTACATCAGTATGGCCTGGTGTTCCCACTACTCTTGGTATGCAAATATTATCAAGAATTTCGTTCATATGAGCCATGTCCGTCATTTCCGAGAGCACCAGGACTTGTTGATCCGTCAGTTCGTTTGAAGTATGATAATGCTGTAAAAGTAATTTGAGAATTAAATCAATAAATAAGAATGAGAATGTTACATGTCATAGTTGCCTTTCCCACTCATTCACATATTTAAACACAACAGCACTACTGCATTGACATTAATGTTAATAAGTGGGAAATTGAAAGTAATATATGAGGATTATATGTATATTTCAATACTATTGCCGCCGGATATAACTGTCCCACAATTTTTTTTTTCAGACGAATAAAAAACCTTTCCCGCTCGAGGTACAAAAAAGAAATTTCCCACCGGATAATGCAGACGCCTAAGCATGCGCCGACTGAATGTGTCACAGACGAATTTCAATAATCAAACTGAACAACAATGGGTGACAACTATTACCGATTAGTCCCTCACGTACTTTCTCGCTACGAAATGGCACATCCCGGATGACATTTTCAAGCGCTTCAGATGCAGTAAAATATGTCAAGAGACACGCAAGAATTAGCGTAGGTCCTCGCATGATCCTACTCTCAGGGCCGTCACTTCAACACTGAACATTGTGAAAGTATCACATTATGGTAGCTACGCTCGGTACGCGCTCCGACGTATGCAGCCATTTTTCTCTCGTTAGTTCACAGAGTTTAACGCTAGATGGCGGCACTGTAGACATGCGCATGTGGAACCTCCATTAATATTATCCTTACATTTAACAAGATAAGGTAAGACAAAATAAGAGAGACGACAAAATTTTCAGGGTCTTTTAATATATATGTAAGAAAATTTATACATTTTCTTCTCGTCGCTTTCGCTTATTGTTAGAGCCTGACAGTCATATTACGACAGGGACGTATTATCGTTGTTGCAGCTGTTGCCGCCTGTTGATTGCATCGCATAGAGCACATATATCCACGTATCAAAAATACCGCATAAGGTTATTAATGAGATGATAAGAGTTGATGAATGATTAGAGCAAGATTCTTCATGACGGATGACTGAAAGGTAACCCAGCAAACACAATATCACACGTACGTACACGTTAATTACAATGTACCAGTCAACGCAATATAAATGAAGGACACGTTCGAATTAACGTATGCGTTACACGTAATATTACATTTTCTTGGGAGTAACTGACGGCAAAATGATTAATTGTGTAATAGATGATCGATGATAACAGGGGATATTTCTACTAACGCATCCCACTTTCGAGGCACAATCCGTCTGACATACTATGCACAAAAGTTACACTGTCCCTTGTACGATAATTATTAGCACGATAAAAAAAAATAAGATAGAAGAGATGAAATATTAGATTATACGTTAAAAAAATGTGTATAAAATTAAATCTCGTCGTAATATCGAACGAGTATATAAATATTGCATTTTATTAAAAAAAAATTTTATCGCCACCTCCTTTTCATTCTACTGTCTTTTCTTTTTGAGCAGCCGCCTCTGCGCGGACAATATTTATATATAAAATAATTCGATGTACGCTTTTTCGTTCCAATCTCACGTTGTTTTCCAAAACAAAAAGAAAATACACACGCACACAATTATTAACAAGACCCAAACTAGGCCACACTCTACGGTGGCGACGCCATGCACAAGAGGTCGCCACGATTACATCACTGTCCGGAAGTCCTCCAGGTTTCCCGTCTTGCTCAAAGTTCCAGTCACAATATTCAAAGAGACACATAAGTATAATAAGAATAACAACAACAATAATAATAAAAGTACAACAACCATAAATAACATTCGGCCAATTGTTTCATCATTTTTGATAATTCCGCTAACGATATTTTTAGGAATCCGCAAGAAACTGTGTTACTGCACAGGGACTGGCATTGAGTGGGCATGATTTGGGCCTTGATATTCGAGTAATCGGGATAACTCGAACCCATCAGCCATCCTGCATCTATCCCTCATCTATCAGTACACGTATTCGTTGTGTCGTAAGCGAATAAACACAGTTAGCATTTATTCCCTTGTTTCATAATATACTCATGTATTTCCATGAATGATTTTGCTTCCTTAGCGCAACGAGCTTTTCCTCTTTATTCTTTTACTCCTGGCACGACTTCCTGGTATGATTTCTGATTCTCGTTGACTTCCGGTCTCGCTCGTACTTCCTTGTTCACTTCCTCTGTTCCTTCTCACGTGCGTTATATACGCACAATCAGTAATTGTATGGCCCGTATTGAGAACCGTGATAATACGGTCCCGGATAAGCTGCAGGTGCTGGATAACTGGCATACGCGTACTGCTGTTTCTGCGGGTACACTGTAATGCAGAAAAGAAAAAAAAACCGTGCAAGGAACCATATTTGCAGGACTCGTTATTACTGTAGGAATTGATTCCTTTACTTAGAGGCTAAATTATATTTTGAAGAATTTCGTAAAATTTTAACCCGATTCTTTGAAATAGCTAAGAACGACGATAATATAATTTATTCCCTTCCGAGTGAATGGGTCTTCTAGGAAAATGATGGCGTCGGCGTGTAATTGAATTGAGTATGCCGTCGACGTCGGCCGAGTAATAGAATTGCTATTCACGGGAAAATTGTTTTTTTGACGAAGATCACGTACCACCTGTCATTTGGCGTAAGTTATAACGACACTTGATTGGGATATATTTTCTCCATGAATATACGGATAATATGTGCTTTCATATATAAATATGATATCGCACGTGTATACATATTGTTATTATGAATTATGATAATAATAAAACGAAGTGGAATCGATCGGTATGAGCTAAAGACGATCTAGAAAGTTCAATCGTTGAGTTAGAGCATGACAAAATGACTTCAATTCGCGGAAGAAACAGAGCGTGCTGTAAAAAAAAAAAGTAAAAGCTAGGCGCATATAGTCGCGGTCGCCATATTTTCAATTATCAATTTCTAGTATTTATCTACGCTCTACCTTTTGGTACACCGTGAGAAACGATTAGCAATTGTATATAAAACACACGGAGTCTCGATATTCTATTACGTGCATGGATCGATATTCTGGTATAGGTCGAATAATGTGAAACTGAGTTCTAATAATTTATATGACGTAGCAGTATAGCCTTGACGGTTAAGGATTTTTGTTAAGTAAGCCGTATTATTTAAATATTTTTCCTGAATCCATTTTCCATTTCTCTTAATATTCTACACAATTTCTCTTTCTCTCAATTATACGTTCATTCGTGCACACTCTCTCTTTCTGTGTATTAATACTCTGATAACCTTTGAAAATCCCTATACGTTTACAGACCGACCCTATTAACTTTATCGTATGAAACGGTACCGACTGCGGACTGTTACCCTATGGGTAAACTATACTAGTCATACAATTTCACTTAACTGTACTACGGTACGAAATTGCAGAAATTCCAAAATACATTATCACACGCGAAAAATGACGTCACGTCGAACGTGTACGATTTCATACGATAGCCATAAACCAATTGGACTGAACGCGCTGGCGAAACAGTACGGTGCACTAAAAAAGTATAGTTAGTAAAAGCCCCCAGATAAAAAATAAAATAAAAAGGAAGTAACGAAGATACAAGGAGAAACTAAAAAAAAATGTGTTAAATATTAAATAAAATACCAGGCATGAGGTACTGCATGTTCATAGCCTCCTCGCGCATTCTTTCGCCCCTCAAGCAAATGGCCGCGGCGCTAAACAATATAGCGCTGACGAGTGACCAACCGACGCCGACCCAAGCGACCACGTACGACCAGTCGTACGAGATTAGCGAGTTGTCCTTCAGGACCTAGATAACGGTTGGTTAAGGATCCGTGGGAAGCAGTCGTAGTGTGGCAGAGGGATGAACGCCAGGAAAAGGAAGCACCAGGATTCCGTTCGGGAAGATTTGTGTGAGAGTGGAAAAAAAAACGGAGCACGTATTAGTCGTGGCGTGTTCGATTCATATGATCACCTGGCATGATGTATTGCACGTTTTGAGCTTGCTCTCGTGCCCGCTCCTTCCTTAGGCAGGACGCTGCGATGAGAAATAGCGTCATAGTGCCCAGGCACGTGGCTACGCCAAGCCAGGCCAAATAAAACGACCAATCGTACCACTGAGCTGCATTGTCCTTAAGTACCTGTGGGCATTTTATTCGCGTTTTTTTTTTTCAAAATATATTCGACAGAGACTCCAGGTACTTCCCAGATTGAGGATACTCCAGTATCGGATGGTGATGCTAAATTGAATTCAATAACTGTTGCAAATATAGTAAATCGTTAAAATGCGTCAAGCTTCCGAACGCCGCCGTCACGTTCTTTTTCCCGTGTCAATGATGCTTAAGTATTATAAATTTGTATATTTAATAAATAATATTTTATCGGATAGTATTTTACTCACGTTGCTCCATTGTTGATAATATTCTTCGCCCACGATCTTCTCCTTCTCGTAATACTCGACGCCATGCCACAGTCCCATGCCACCGGCACTAAGTAGACCTAACGAACGAGTGGGAGGATTATTACTATGATCATGTCTTTCGCTAATGATAATTACATTATGAACTGTGAATAGACAAACTAATGTGTGTTTATGGTATATATGATAGAAGTGTAATATGTACAGGCTAAGAGCATCAGAATTGCCGTAGCAGTGATGTTTCCGGGTGAACGTCGCCAGCAGCCGACAACACCGGTCCAGAAGGCAGAGAATATCGCCAGGAATCCAACCATGAAGAGAGCGATGACGGAACGTCCCATATCTATAAGAAAGAAATATTTAATCAATTACCAATCATTAATTATACGGTATGTCGTAAAAATAATAAATACACGACTTTGTATACGTACGTAATCGCGCCATTGCGTCATCGGAGAAGCCTCTCGTTTGATTTTCCTCATCGGGAATGAAATAATCGATGTTCATGCAATGAGTTTCTACGGGGCTGAGGTAAGTTTCCACTGTAAAAAATTGTTAAAATAATCAATCACAGAGTCTCTCCATTGACAATTCCTGCTATTATAAAAGTGGCCATATGTAAAAGGACATAGGTGAAAAGAAAGATTAAAAAAGAAAAGTTCAATTGTCCGAGCCAAGCAATTGGTGACCTGTGACCTTAATGTCCAATTAATCTTCAAGTAAGTTATGTCCTTTTCAGATTTATGTATCGACATTTTTCATTCAGTTTCTCGTCAGGAATTTACCCCTTCCAGCATATCCGGATAGTATAATACACCCCATATATATGTATATATATACTCTTTGAATATATATGTATATACGTCGAAATGCACCTGACCCAGAATGCAATATACGCTATCACTGAGCGAACAAACACACAGAGCCTCGCATGTGTTCAGTTGCATAAATACATGAACACTGTATGTATTTGTATGTAGCGACCAGGTCCAACGGTACTTTTTTCAATCCTAACGAGGGACAAAAATTCTTGCACGTTTCCACGAAACTTCACGATGGTATCCATTACCGAACCACATATGATTTACTGCCGTATGAATAATCGTGATTCGTCATGAGTTAAATTTTCAGAGGCTAATGGTTTAAAATGTACAAGAGTCACCTAGATTGGAAACTGATATCCAATGACAATTGTGTTCACGTGCGCAACGAACAGACGAATAAAATAAAAATGTCATAAATAACTTGATATGCAAATACATTAAGATATTTTTAATTTTAAAAGCACTTCAGACTAATTGTACCTAGTGGATATAACGATAAAGTGTCAAAAAATAAATTGATAAAGAATAAAAAAAAAAGTATAAATATTTTTCAAGAAAGGAAAAAGACACAACAGATATACCGGGTGGTACCGTTGCTTTAAAAATTTCCAAGATACCAAAGGTGGCTTCCTTCTCTCACCACTTCTAGCGAGTACAGTTACACGCGAGTCAACGATCTTATATGCCGAGCTATCATCCTGTCCACCTTGTACTCCACTATCATCCTATAACATATCCTACAGGTTTAAAACGTCGCGAGATAGAAATTAATGGAACACCATATACTGATGAAGCAGGAATCGTATAACAGGATTATTCAATATCCTTTGACGTTCTTGAAGAATTTTTATTTTATTAATTATTACGACCGCGCCAGACTTGCGAAAGACTTTCTTTCTGCGAATGGGGGTCAGTCCGATCACGTTCCGTAGGGACGAATCGAAATGATTGCTCGACCGGAAACTACGTGCTCCGGAAGCTCACAGTTGATTCTTTAAACGGATATGGCGCTTCTCGGTCAGACAACGGTAAATATACAGACTCTGATTTTTCGTTATGAATAATAACATCGTTAAGGTAACCACTGAGTTAATTCAAATTAAAGATTATCATTTGCTATGAAATTTCAGTATTGTCGACCGCCGACTTGCAAAGATATACAGAATTTAAGTAGTCCAAATTGCGCTATACATATACATATACTTGATATGTTAAAACAGCTGTATTCCTTTTTGACAAATCTCAACTTCTAGATTGTAAAAGTGAACGAATTTTATTTAAACAATGTGTCATGTGGAAATTGAAAATTCATAAATCTCTGTCCTCCTACTTCTGTCAATCAAATTACCTTGCACAGGAGGTATGTTTATCAAAGAACGATATACAAGGTATTGATCAAAATAGAAATACTATTATTATGAAAACATCGTCCGTATATTGGATCGCAGGGAAAACAATATTGAAAAGTATGAAACATCGATCCAACGATAGAATCGATCGAGGCGATTATCACTGGCATCGGAAATGCATTTTCCAAAGTGTCATGGCGTCGAGAAACAATGACACATGATATCATTGGAATTTAAGTCGTATCGTATATCGTTTAACAGTCCCGTTTTGTGGCTCTGGTGGTCAACGTTAATATACAGCTTTACGTGCATATTGAAAGAGGACTCCAATGAAGTTTCTAGTACCTACGATTCAGGTTAAACTTCTAACCTATTACGTGAATGAGAAGCGATAGAATCGCAGCGATAATTCCGCATAGAAAGTAGCCAAAGGTGTCTGGGTTCAGAAGCCGTGTCTTCGCGCGATGTAAACACGCGAGAAGTAGTTGCCAGCCAGTTTTAGAGATATAATAAAAAAAAATTAAAAAAGAAGTGATAATTTTAATAAGCGAAAGATCGTTGAACCGTTAAGAAGTGGCGGGAATTTCAAAAGAGAAAGAGAATTTAATCTACCAACGTAAATAAGAGTAATTTAATCTTACCAGTAGGTGGTCGTTCTTTCGGGTAACATATCCTGAAGAGTCCCTGAGTTCTCGTATAATAATAATATTTAGTGTTCATCTGCTCGACGAGGTGGCTCTGCTCGGCATGCTTAGCGGCGTATTGCTA
>JARPRH010000662.1:56977-67591 GCA_031763665.1 Calameuta haemorrhoidalis
TGAGATACCAAGGGGGGGGGGTCTACCTATGTACTTACATACGGTAAAGCAGCACCCTGGCGGTAAGGGTAGTTTTACACAAGTGCCAAAAAGAAAAGAAGATACAAAAAAAGGTATACAAGCGAGGGAAGAATATTGTCGGATGCTGCGTGACAATTTTTTTGAGTGGACCAATTTGCGAAATTTTCGAAGAAAGTCAAATTCGTCGATATCGAGAAGGGGTGGGCGAGAGTTTAGACACTGTTAAATTTTTGGGATTTATATTAATTTAAAGATATATGTATATTCCGTGCGAGATGTAATATTCAAAATTCAAATTTCCCGCTCTTACGAATCGTCGTGGTTATCTGTGCGCGAAGCGATAATACCACTTGAATTCCGATTCATAATCCCTATTTAAATAATTCTATTAACGCTCAAGATATCCCTTCTTCCTTTCCGGGACTTCCGTTTGGGTGGATCTTCAAGATAACGATGACTCCCACTCCCAGTGGATCCACCCTTAACGGTCTGACGAGCATTGTAGTTTTTTAAGTAAAAACCAAATCCGTGACAGGAGGAAGAGATCAGAGCATTTCGTTCCCCACTTCTTCGAAGTGCCCCCCAACACTTCATCCTTTTATTCATGGCGACTGAAAGTGGAGTTATTCAATATTTACACATCTGTAGCTCCTGTATCTTCCCAAGTGGGATTACGCAACGGCGCTCTGCAAGCTCATGACACGCGCGAAGCTCAATGACGGAAAGCTCAAGGAATTTATCGATTTATTCCCACTGAGTGTGGCGGATCGAATATTGCCCGAGATATAGGTTAGATACGCGCTAACTCGTCAGGGCCAAACTTTGGATTTATGCCCGCGCTCGAATCGACTCCAAGTCCCTGTTACTATCGGAATCGCCAAGAGAGCGTCGAGCTTTATCGCGCATCTGCGATTTAGCTGCACTGCAGCAGATTGAGCTTTGTGAACCGAGCTTAAACGAAAGTAACAGTTTTAGGAGGATCGAAGTGAAAACCTCAACAGAGTATATCTCGTACTAGCTATTTTAATCGCTACTGACGTAACACGTATATAAACTCCAATGCACACGTTTCATTGAGATGACAGTAGTGCATGTTCCCATACACCATTTATCTGTATATCCATATTTAACATACTGCCCGAACCGTATCTTCCCCATATGGACCATATCAGTGGATTTTCGAAATTGGAGTGAAAACGTTATCGGACAGATTGATAGAGCACGTCGATCATCCCGATAATACATTGCTCGACAATCCCCGCGATTAGTCTCGAACGAGCCAGTGGTCGAAGATACGCGGAAACAATTCGAGAAACGCGTAGCCTTTCGAGGAGGAATCGAACACTCGACTGTCAGCCATAACTGGGATTAATAACCGAAGCAACCTGCCAAACCCGGAAATAGCATTGTTGCCACGTTAAACGAAGAAAAGTTCAAATTTTCATTAAAACCCATAAATTTTTATTCCCAGGAATTGCGAAGAAAAATTTTACTCAAAAACTCGTCCCATATAGTGCATATGCAAGTCCCCAAGTACATATGCAAGTAAAATGCATAAGATCGCGATAACAAGTGCATTCGCATCGTTGCACCCGTTTACTTACAAGTGCCAATGGAACTTTGACTACGTATATTTGGCTATACTCGTTCGTCGTAACTCGCTTCTTAAGATTCGAATCGATAAATTATTATCCAGAACATTGAAAAATATACGATCGCTCTTGTTATTTCTGAAAGCTACTTCTGGGACTCGACCGTGCAATCGCATATTCTATTTGTTTTTATCCCGCACCCCCCCTTATCCACCTCCCCCTCTGCTCTCCCCCACTTTCCGTCATCCTCGTATTCAGGGTATCCAACGTGAATCCACAATGGACGTATTTCTTTCCCTTTCGTTTCCTTTATAGGACGGTATGAAAAAAACAGGGTGGAATATATGGATTTATTATGCCAACGATAGCTCGGAATATTTTTATCGACAATGATCGTCCCTGCCACCGGTGTCAATATGCAAAGTACTTTGGCATAGGCATTTTATTTAATTTATCTGTAATAATACGTTACGGTATTGCCACCTTTGACACTTCCTCTGTGTTGTTCGGGTCGTTGAGTATATAATCAACTTGCTGGTGATAATATTGGTACACGTGGGTCGTTCAAGTATTTGAGGGGAAAAAAAAATGAAATTTGCCTACATACCAAACGTGCAATCATTATGTATAACCATTATGCCGAAGTGCTTGTTCGGAACGTTGCGGCTCGTCAACTGGCAGCGCAAACGACGGCAAACAAATTGTTTCGGATTTGTAGTAGAGAGCATGACTACTGCATACTCTCGTGTAAATATATGTCCAATCATACTGCTTATTCTAACGCTTCCCGTAGGACAGGAGAGAAATGTGTTGTACACGTTCGACAAATATTTGACGAAAGTGTGTCGGCCGTGTACGAATGTTGAACTACACCGCATTTCGGGCAAACAACAGAGAAACGGTCGGGCTGAATGTTATAATATTTTATTCTACACGGCAATTCCGGTTCTGCTGCTCATTTTCAATGATGTGTGCATAAGAGATTGCTGTTGTTTGAGGAAATTTTTTAAATATTTTTTTTTTCAATTATCAGGGACGAGAGACATGTTTATTAGCTACGAAGGCGAGTACAAAGGGTTAAAGGGTGGACGTAATTTGTTGAAAAAATTTTTTGGGGGAAATTTATATCTTGTGTCTGATGTAATTTTTATAATTAATTATTGAGACTGCATGCTCACGTGTAATAAGGTCGAGTAACAAAACAAATTCTGTCGTCTCTCGTTAGGAATGGATTATCGATCCTGACCTATTCCGAGGATTTGGATTGGTCTGTGGTTTGAGGTCAAGCGTTCGGCTGATTGCCTCGTTAGAGAGGTGATTGCACTTAACTTGAGAATTGACAATGTGCTTTTTTTCGAGGGTTCTCGCGCATGCACGTGAAACTGGCGATGCCATCGGAATATCGAAACGGTGTAGATCGGATCGATAAGATCGAAATTGAAAATCTAGACGGTATCATTGAAAAGTTTACTTCTCGCGGTAATACGCACGGACGATTCCCCTGCGTTCTGTTTCCGGTCAAAAGTGATAGCCACTCGACTCATCCGTGATCGATAAGCAAATCCAATTCGCTGGTGGTTTCTCGAGCAAAAAAGCACCAAAAAAAAAGCTTCAGATAACTGCCTTCGGATTACCTTTCCCGCAAGGTTTTTCACGTTACGTTTCAGGAATTTTACTTTTTTCTCTTTCTTTTTCTCTCTCGCTTCTCCTCCCGACACTCGTTATCAGTAAGACAACTCGGTTCCCGTGTCGTTAAACATGTCCGTTTTTTTCAAACAGCATCACCTCACTGAAAAGCTTCTTTTACACTTATCTATTCAGCCAAGAAAAACCCCTGTCGAAAACGTCCTTAATTATCGCTCCTTTATATATATTAACGCTGCATCCCTTAATCAAAAGTACACAGACATTGACATATCGTATTCTGAAAACCCAGTAAAACATAAATGCCCGAATTCGATCTACGTCAGTGCGGCTCGATCGCTAAATGTCATCAGGTGCCAGAGAAGCGCGGTTTGAAATTGATAGGAGGAAATTGGAGACTCTGCGGGCGTTGGTTAAAGAGGGAGTAACTTTCCCCAAGCAGTACAAGACCTGATACAGCACTGAGTATACATATACACATACACACGTGACAAAGTGTATCTATATATATCAGAGCCAAGTGTCGGGGTCCGCATGGCTGAGTAGTATGAAATGGTAGGTGACGATGGGGATGATACCTGAGATAGTGCAGGGTGGTGTAACGTCCCGAGATTAAGGAAGAGCAAAGCATTTGAGGTGGTTGGCAGGCAGACAGGCAGACAGGCCGAGGGGGATGCTGTAGAGGGAGAGCCGCAAGGGGGGTGGCTGTTAGAGCAGGCAGGTGGGTATAGGTAGGTATAAGGCAGGCAGTGGAACAAGTCAGGCACAAGCCAGGCAAGTAGTTCAGCTACGTCTCAGTGAGTCCCATGAGTAGGTCTTGTGATCGCTGCTAATCTGGTTAACCCTTTCGCAACCAACCCCTACACCCGTTTCAATTGGTATCTTTGTCTAACCTTCGAAATGTCTCTCTCTATAGAGAGAGTATACGCGTGTATACTATACTGTACCATATTAAAGTACAGTACAAACCAGCGTAGTACCTCCCGTTGATCCCATCTTAGGTTGTAGCAGTAACTAGACTCTCCTGGGTCTCAAAACTATGCTATGTAGTGGAGGCCATCGCTTATCACTTTTTACAATATCTCGAAAAGAGCACAGAATTTATGGGGATGGTTCTAGTCCTCACCCTTCGTTCCAAAACCAGGAACATAATCCAGCAGCCGAAACGGGTATCTTTAGGGCATCTGACTTGCGCCCGTTACGTTCTGTATTACTTGGGAATAAATTCAAGGAGCGAGATGGCTGACGTTCCTGCACACGCCATTACGCAAGGTTCTTTGGCGTTTGGAGTTATTTTTGTTTTTCTTCCTTTCCCAGCTTCCGCTTCCGCTTCCTTCCTTCCTATTTCCTCTTCCTGGCTCTTTGCTCTCTCCGGTACTTTCGGCTTTCAAACTTTTACGTATACGCTTTCCTAGTACTAATAGCCTGCGAAATTCTTCGGTACGTCCTTTGCCTGCTAAGTTCAATATACCTTGGGGGCAGGAAAAAAAGGTATTTGCAATTTATAAAAAAAATTATGTAAAGATGGAAACATCACTTATTTTCATAAATCAGAGACTCTTAGGGTTCTTATTTTAAATTCGTGTGTATCAAGTGTCCCTATAAAATTTTTTTCCTTTCAATTTTCAATCTCGTGTAACTTAGTACAAACAGATCTTTCATTTTATAAGCTACAACTATTTTGGTCAGTATCTCCTATCATGCTGTCTTGTGCACCGTGACGTGTACATTGAGAAAAAAATTTTTTTTTGAAATAATTAAAACCTCGATTCTCCATATCAAAAGCGACGTTCTCGCTTTTTGTCTAAGCGGAGGCGAAATAATTGCAGAACTTTCGTATACACGACTTTGGCTTTTCGGTTTGCCGATAGTTGAATTTTACGAGGGGTAAACAATCATTAAGCTGTTTAAAGTCAGGAGTAACCATATAATATTCCAAGCTCAGCTCAAATACGCATATAAATGCTTACCCACGAACGGGACCAAATATAAATCATATAGTTTCCTAAGCAAACATCCACTGAATACGCGGATGCATTTGCCGTAAGCTGAAAACACAAATTAATTTCAGTCTCTGTACCTACGAAAAATTATACAGGACGCCTGGCGTATTTGGATACGACAATCCGCAGTCGATTTGATTACCGTATAAGCTGCTGATAAATGAATCAATGCTGTTGTGATATCGACGTGAAAAAAAAAAATTTCAAAAAAAAATCTTAATTGCACGGAAGTCGAGTGGCGGGATAATCGGATTTACAAAAGATTTTCGTAAATTAATACCATTCGTTTAAATGGAAGTCCAGTCGTTATCGTGACTTATAGTATTTATCTTGCCAATATTTACGTACGTGCTTTAATTTATTGCCCAATACGTTCTGCAGCTCGTGAAAGAGTGGTCAGCAATATTTAATGGAAAAATCGATAAGTTTCTAGACAAAAAATAATAACAACAACAACACTCTTATCGATATCTTTGTACATACGAAAGTTATGGGACTGTCACTTTATATTTTCATACTTAGGCCTAATACTACACTATACATTATGCTACAGTGTATATGCATAAGTATCCTATCGTTTGCAAGCTAATGTACCTACTCGCACATGCTAAGAGGGTTTAATGTACTTCTAGGACAATTTATACGAGTTTCGTAATATATATAGTTATGCTAAAATCTACTTGCATTAGATTTTCCCAGTGCAGCATCAGAAATGGCTCTTTGCAAGTAGCTAAAAATCTCAACGACCTTTTGGGGTTTGTTCGAGTGCTCATTGCGAGTGACGTTTTCGTTTTTCTCTACCCCTCTCTCTCTCTCTCTCTACATATATATATATGTATATAAAAACTCTGTACTCTAACGTTTATGGAAATACACTTTTCCATGCTCCATCCTTTTCACACATTCGTTATATACTTTTGCCATCGCCATACGTTTCCTCGAACCTCTGGCTCCTTTATGGTCATAAACCCGTCTTATCGATTTAAAGTATATCGTTGTTGAGCGATTCTGCGAGAAGTGCTATCTTTTACAGTGAAAATTGATTACTCTTTCTCTCTCTCTTTCCTTCGCACTAAAAAGGAAATTCATGTTAAAGGGCTATATGACTGACGGCACTACCGATGACGTCGCAGTACCTATAGACTGTTACAGAGCCTGCATACGAATGTCGTCGTTTGAACGAGATACGATATCACGATAAGCGTTATCTTGAAATACTAAATTTTCATATACGAATAAACTAACGAGTAAACTGAATTTTACGAAGGCACAGTGAATCACGTCGTCTTTCAAGGGAACACATTTTTCTATACTGTTTACATCGAATGTATCGTACGAGTCGAATATAAATTGACATTTTTTTTTCAACACTATACCAGAATTCGTTCAAGTTCGTTAAAAAAAAAAAAAAGAAAAATATTTTTTATATGAAAATAAACGAAATCGTCATATTCAGTTTCCCCCTGATATTTTTGAATTGTATGACCATCCACTTTGATAAAAAAAAATATACTGAAAATAAATATTCCAGTGCCAGACAACTATGATAAATTGAAGCCATGTTTCTGATGAAGAACTGAAATTTACGTATTGACACCGTACAAAATGAGTGCAGCTATCAGTTCTCATGACTTATGAACAATGGAGTCTGCGTTGATTAGTTAATTAAAATATATATGACGATCTTTGATACTTAATTAATCCCATCCCTTTCGTTCCCCTTACTCGTTATGTAATGACGATCAGCTTTAAAAATTCCTCGTTACTAATAACGCCTTGACACTTTGTTGTATAATATGAACAATATACGTATCAGTGTCACATGTGCTTTGTAATATATTATACCTTTGTTACACGTGACGTTTCGTCTGGTAGATGTCAAAAAGATATCGTATTACATATTCATTAAGTATCAAGGAAAATACGTATAATCATCTGCAACATAAACAGATGCCAGTCCTGAATCGACCCTAATTAGGCTTTAGGTACCATAAGGATCGAATGGATAAGCCAACTTTGGTTGTTGTTTGATCCGACTATATCCATTAGCAGGCTTTATAGGAGGGTAAACAAAACAAATTAATAACACAAAGTATCACTTATAATCGAATAAATAGAGATGAATTTTCATGTTAATTAAATAAGAAAATCAAGTTCAAATTATAATCTTCGGATGGTGACTTAAGCAGTGCTTTTTTCTCCTTAGAATCGTGAAAACACTCGAAAGGTAATGAAAACTGTAGAAAAAGTGAAAAGAAAAAGTTTCAGATTCAGATACAAAATTAATAGCGAAAATACACCCAGATCCAATCAGTCTATTGGTAAACGGTTATCGCGGCACTTTGCAGTGTATCTACTTCAACCTACTTTTCAATAGATCAATAAGGATATCGATGCACTACCTTATCGATAGAAGGATCGAAAAAAATTTGCATGTCTTTCCTACTCAGCAGGGATTATTGAAATTTCAGAATTGCTTTGAGATTATAAATTTTTTTTTAATCTGATAATCGTCTCAAAGACTCGTTAGTGACGGTCATCGAAAAAACTTTTTTAAGGTTACCAACGGACCTAAGACTGTACCCGGTGAAGCTGTGATCTCGTAATCTGATTCTGTCTAAGGATTGCAGAGACCTTCTATACCGACAAGAGGAGTGATCAACGTGGACGATGTCAACCAATCTGTAATTCATAACTCAGCCTTTCAGTCTTCCTAGATATCCAATGACTCTTCCATAAAATTCATTCGAATTCCATTAAAAGATCGATCAGATACAGCGATCCAATCTTTAATCGCTTCATATTCTCCGTATTTCATGCATCATGCATAAAGTCCAAGAAAGCGCGTGCGAGAGCGAAGAAACAAAAAGTTTGACAGAAATAAAAATTATTAATTATACGACGAAGCCTGCGCCCGACGAGAGAAATTTTATTAATCGACCATCTTAATTGCATAATTTGATCTGTTAACGAATTAATTGCTGCTTGCGGTACAAAATTAAATTCGCAAAAATTTATATAAAATATAAATTATACTTCCTGCAAAAATTCTAAACTGGCATTTTGACCGAGAAATTCATTTAACGTAAGTTCAATCTGCTTCTCGTACTTGACGAGGATACGAAACAATTCTCCGGTAATTATCATTGAAAATTTCCTCGACACAGAAACTAATAATTATTTAACAAAGCTCAGACAGCTTTCCGTGCCGGCAAGATAACAAAGATACTTAAGTTCCCTGCTTAAGTTTGCGAAAAGATAAATGTCTTAATTATTAAAAGAAATATATATATATATATACATGACCTGTCAAAGGTTACAGATAACCAGAGTGACTCCATGAATTTTCGCAAACAATATTCCTATTAACGAAATGGACTGCTCACGCGTGAGCCGGAATAATTCATATGCGAATATTGAGTAGGATTTTGGCACACATTTGAAAAATATCATACAAATAAAAAGACTTCCAATTATAATAACTGAGTATTAATCCTCTCACCCGTTAGTATCATTAATTACAAATTCGCAAAAGATCGTTCGTTTGCATCCATTTGGCTATGATAAAAGAAAAAAAAGAGAAGATAGCTTTAATCGCGAAAATTCAAGTGCCCGGTCATTGTTCAATACAGAAACGTTAACTACTTCCGCTTAAGTCTCGAAAAGGCTGATTCTCCCGTACCAGAAGCATTAGCCCCGTTTCGATTTGTTAAAAAAGAAGATTGGACTGCGCGATACAAGGAAGCAAAGAGAGAGAAACTTTAACAACGGTTATAAAGAGACTGAAATATTTAGTATTAATGAAAATCAATTTGCCTCGTTCAATATATATTTATAAGTTGGAACCTTTGTG
This sequence comes from Calameuta haemorrhoidalis, assembly GCA_031763665.1. Classification (NCBI taxonomy): domain Eukaryota; kingdom Metazoa; phylum Arthropoda; class Insecta; order Hymenoptera; family Cephidae; genus Calameuta; species Calameuta haemorrhoidalis. The sequence continues at coordinate 66,091 of JARPRH010000662.1, forward strand.
CGCAGTGAACGTTGAAGAAGAAAAAGAAAAGAAAAGAAAAAAAGTAAAGTAAAATCCAATGAAAACGATTGCGAGTAAACTCGCGGATTTTACCAAGTGTCGTACGATCGGGCGCTGCAAGGAAAAACGGAAGTGAACCCGTGTTATTTACAGTTTTCAATTTGCGAGCGGCACTTACCCGATTCGAAAGTACACCGCTGCCTAGGAGAAAGGCGTTAGATAGCAGATGTTCGTGCGTCGTACGCTTACCTACGTTTCGTATAAAAGCACGGCGAAACGAAGTTCCTTACCGAAGCAAAGAAAAGGGAGTGGAAAAAATAATAAAAAAAAATAATAAAAAATAGGAAAAAGAATTCAATCACGTTCGATGGATCTTCGTACAACGAAGAGACACAATAAAGGCAGGAGTATCTTTCCTTGCAATGTCCTACGGCAATTCTGGCAGGTACCGGCTGCAGTAGTAGTTCCGGCGGTATGGTCAGCCGTAACCAGCGACGCTGTCGCCACCAACGGGAAATTATAGAGACTGCATCAAAGCCTTCGTTTAATTCGTCCTATTCAACAGATTTCACCAGCCGTGAACCCATTTTGATGAGGGTTTCTCTGTGTTACACTTTTCCCTCGCGCCCACCCTTTACCACCCTCTTCTTCCGGTCATGCTGCTCTTTTGCTTGGCGGACTGGAACACGAGCTTCTCGAAAGCTCAGCGGTGCCCCGTGCTGACCCTTTACCGTTATGTAATGTTACGCTCCTGTATTTGCACATTGGAACATACGCGAAACGATTTATGTTGCCACATGCGAAAACTATTCTTATGGACTTTTTTTAAGGACGATTTTCTCTTGGTACTAGTGCGAAAATTTGAATTTGGATTTCGAGTGAAAAATACAAAGATTTTTATACGCGAATTCGATGGGCGCTTAGGTTGGTTAGCTGTAACTGTATTTTGAAAATTTTTGGATAAATTACGTGCTAGGATATCAGTACGAAAAATTTATGAATTACGAACATGAATTTTAAGCACGGTGACGTACATCGATGTTAGCTAAAAAAATATAACGGGGAACGAAATAATTTTTGAATAAATAATTCGTATTCTGATTTCATCAAAGATACGTGGCAGATAATTATTCGATAAATTACTCGTATAATTCTCGTGTAAGCGCTGCTTTAGGTTTAGATTTTTATACGCATCCCTACGCAGTACGCACGAATTCGCCGAAATATTCGGCTTCTCGGATACGTATTCATTGTAAACGAGGCATTAATTCGGGCCTGCTGACCAAAAAGGTCAGGCTATCTGTTTCTCGAACAATGGCCAAAAACCGTCGTAGCTTATTCGAACAAGCCAGCGAGCTTACCGGGTAGTTGCTGCAGTGTCATAATGCCATTGTCACTTTGCCTAATTACCCTAACTCGTTTAACCGTTACACGCGTTCGTTTAGTTGCGCTTGGAAAAGCAGCAATAGCTAAAATAGAAACGTTTCTCTGTCGAAGTCGC
>JARPRH010000662.1:72412-85871 GCA_031763665.1 Calameuta haemorrhoidalis
CTTTGCACATAGAATATAACCTGACAACCGTGCGGGTAATGTTTTGATCCGCGGAAGTACTTTACACGAAGTGCTTTGAAGGTACACCGGTATGTGAACTGCTATCAGGTAAAAACTTGATAACGATAAGAAGAGCTCATGCTTATCGTACGGTGAGAGAATTTTTCCCGGAAATCCAAGGTCTTTCTAAAAGTTTCGAAACTCTATGAAATCTTACGTCCGGGTTATGTCCTACCTGGACGATCGAAGCTTCGATTTCGTATTACGATCGATCGGGAGGATTTTATGGTCAAAACGAAAGGGTTTATCAGGGAATTAATTTTTCTCAGCTCTACAGTCGTCGTCCTTCCTATACGATCGATCGTGAAAGGAGTATTTTTAAATAGAAAAAAAATTAAAAAATTCTACGTCGTCTCGCAGTCATCGTGCAATGAACCTAAAATTTGTCGCTGATTCCGGAGCCGCCTTAATGTCAAAGCGATTCGCAATTCTATAAACCCGAAGACCGAGCGACGAGTCGGTTTTAAAAATAAGCTTGGCCAAGCAACGATGACGAGTAAAAGATACAGAGAAAAAGAATCTGAAGACAGAGGGGATGAAAAGATTGTCTATATGTATAGAAGACGGGCGTAATATCGGTCCAATATCACCAACTTTTGTGACAGCCCCGGGAGCTTTCACGAAGCAGAGAAATATTTTATAGACCCCTCTTCGGAATGGCTTTATCGATAGCGATTACTCCGGACGCGACACTTCGATGAACTACTTATTGTTGGCAGCCATGGGATTATTATTACAGAGATTAATCGATCTGGCTCTGTTTACATCCGGACGACACCGAACATCGAGCAAGAGTCATTTCGCGGCTCGACGCCTGCGATGCGCGCTGGTAATTGCCTCTGCTCCTCTCGCCACTGCTGATTCCGCTAAGATTAAGAGAGGGGAGAGAGCAGGAGGGAGGGGGGACTGGCTTAAGATTCCCACGACAAGTTTTAAGCGTCCCGACGCTTACGCAAGATAGAGTAGCCAGCGACGCTCCATTGGCGCCATCATCTGCTGATAGGAGTTAAGGAAGAAGGAGAGCCGGAAAATTCATTTGAGGATCCTCCTTTACGATAAGCACGTTAAATTCAATCTTTTGGACAGTCATATATTTTCCAGCTCATCTAGGTACAGTCTGTACGTACACGTTTTGATTTCTTTGCACTTTAAAACATACCGAATTTCATTTTTCCCTCAATTTTTCTTTATCTTTCTCCTTCTCTCTTCCCACCCTTCAAACCCCCCTCTTCCACTCTCCCGACTTTCTTTTGCTTTCTTCGCCCCCCCTTGTCGCCCAGGTAAAAACAGGCTTGAATAAATCGTGAAAAGGTACCACAGGGAATTAGTATAGTCGAACAAGAAAGTTCCAAAGCCCGTTATCCTCGCTGTTCTAGTATGCATACAGATATACAAGACCAGTTGTACCGTTTATCGAAAATCCAAAAAAAAATTCAAAATAGCCACCCGATACATTATCGCAAAATGTATGTTACCGAAATAGCAGAAAGTACCATTAGCGTTGCTAGACATACGGCACACAAGAACCACGAAGGCTAGGTCGTAATATTCCTTAACGTGAGATGCGTGGAGACGTGGCTGAGAAATAGTGAATAAAAAAGGAAAGTAAAAAATAACTTTTTATAAAAAGCCCGCAAGCAGCAATGAGCTTACGGTGCCTTGAGAATCGAGTTTCAAAAGACCTTCTAGGTCATGTCCCAGGCATGAAAAGACCGTGTGTGGCTACCATTGTGCGGGAGTCTCTCCTTCCCACACGCTGAACTTGTTATAAACGTGAGATATCTTTATGAGATATTACGCTATACTGGAAATGAGTCCCGGGCATATGCGCGCGGAGAGAGCTCCGACGCTTTTCCACCCGGAGACCCTAAAGGTATCGTTTAGATAAAATAATGATATTTATTTTATTCCGCTTTAACGAACTGAAACCCGTAGGCGTCGGTTATTACGCTCGCCCCGAGCTTCGTTTAAACTATACTCGGCATCGTCCTCTCTCCATCTCTCTCTCTCTCTCTCTCTCTCACACACACTCTCCCCCCTCCCCAGTTTCCACGATTTCCATGTATCTCCACGCCTTGGATCATCAGCGCCAGAAGATGAACTTTTGCCCATTCTGGATTCCTCCTCTTCTCCCAGTTCCACCAGATCGCCTTTCCAGTTCTCTTCTGCTCTGTTTAGCCACTAGTTTTTCGACTCTGAAACAACCACCCTCACTGTCAATCTTACAACGACGAAAAATAAATTCGTACCTCGTAACCGCACGTTACTTTCTTTTCATGCTGTTAAAAATTTTTTTTCGTCTATTTAAGAAGATATATGAAGCTAAATGACAGTTCGATAAGACAGTGAACGGCATTGCTTGTTTCTCTATGGACAATTTACATTCCCGTCATGATTTCGATGAAACAGACAAGACCTCCTTTCAACGGAATCCTGTTAATTCTCTTGCTCCGTAGCTACTCTACACATTCAAAGAGTCGTTTGCGTTTATAGATAAGCACTGAATTACGTCGTTATGTAAATTTCACGATGCCCGTGGTTTTGCAGTTCACTTGGTTATGGGAGTCCGGGTAAATCGGATTAGGTCGACGCAATTCTGGCCTATAATAAGTATACCGAGTGAGGCTATTTTTTTTATCAACTTTTCAAACCACCCCCACTCGCACCCAAGTAGAAATACAGATTAAATAAGAAACGTCATTTTTGTACCTTTTCATTTATCCATCTCCTCTCGCTTCTCATCCACCTGCAAATCTTTCCCTTTCATTTATTTATTTTATTTCTTTCCTTTACTCAGAGTACTCTGGTTCTCTCAATGAATTCGAACGAGTCGAATTGTTGAAAAAAAAATATTTTTCTATAATTACATTTTTTTCCTGTAAATATTCTTACTTTTCTTATCACTCGTATATCCGTATGCTATTCCTATGTACACGTATATCTTGCCCTCGGTCTTAAATTAAATGTTAACCTCCCATCGTTAATGAGCATCTCGCAGCCAAGACACGAGATGGCGCGACCGTCGTAGCTCCAAGAATGCTGTCAGGCTTTACGAAGTTTGCAGGACTACGGGCTTTTGTTAATGCCAGGAAGATGTTATTCGAACAGCAGGTCCACGGTGTCTCTTTCGTACGGGAGATGAATAGATTGCATGTGCGCCGAGTGATTTGCTGCAAGGAAGCTGTGCGGCAGCAACAACGACAACAATACCAAGAGACTGGGACAGGAACGAGGACGAGGAAGACTGGAGGTAGAATCTCTGGTCTCCGTTACAGGAATTTCATGCTGTAGAGTCAAGGATGAGCTCTGGAGGTTCCTTACTGTTTTATAGGTCATGTATAGATATATTAGATAATATAAGATAGATATAGCTGTATGGGATGAGCGAATAGGAAATTATTATTATTATTCAATTTTTACGTTCGACCAAACTGCTATTGTCAATCGTAAAAGTTATGGTACACATTTTTTTTTTTAATTTTACAAACAAAAGAATCCTCGGCAATACGCACGTTGTTTTGTAGAAATTCAGGTAAGCACGTGGTAAATGGCAGCTGTCAGTGCAAAATCGTACACGTGTATTTTAGATGTAAATATTGATGTAGCTACGATGACAATTTTAATTGGGAGTACAGGCGATGACGCAATCTTGTCAGGTGTATTTATAACGTCTATTGTACGGATATTGCATTTAATGGTTAAATAAAGTAAATACCTCGGTCGTAGTAATAGGATAGAGGTAACACGCTATTCCACGGACGATCAATTACAGAAACGTCGCAAATCCGATTTGTTCCTTCTTCGTGAATACACACAACCTAGAGTGATTTGCAGGTTTACAACTACTGATAACAGTGTCCGATAGTATTTCCGATACTAAAATCTTAAATATTTCCAATATTTTCCACGTACAGGATATATTTTACATTGGTTATCTAATCGCAGCATCTTTTCGGGGGGCCATCTGCTTTACGGTTTAGAACGTAAAAGAGTCCCTTGAAAAATATGATTGGCGATCCGCGATATGTGAAATTTTTTTTACATATTCGAAAAACCATAATAAGACGTACAGTCTGCCTAAAAAGTATAATCTTGTAGAACTGATAATTATCAAAATGACTTTTTTTATCGCGAAACGAATACACGTAGCATTGTGCAGTTAAATTAGAAAATGTACTAAAATACCAAAAAGCATCTTGCAATTTTAAAATCTACTTTTAATTATATTTTCAAAAAAAGCCAATCATTCCCGTCCCGCCACTTCAAGCTGTCGCCAGAAGTATTTTTCCGCATGCATCGATTTTATTAATTCCAAGGTTAGGTCTGGGGATTAAATTTAAATTACAGATTCAATAAATAATTCAGTCCGTTCACACGGCATAACCATATGTGTCGTATTGTCGGTTTCATTAGCGAATGTAGTACGTATATCCAGCTAGCTAAATGGATTTGTTAAGTTGTCGGCTTGAACATTCTCCACGAAAGTTATCACCGGTAGCTACCTACAGCTAGTTTGGGACGAGATAAGCTAATTAACAAATTTTCCACGACGTACGTACACCAAGTTTAGATACAGCATCGAATTCGTCAGAACGATCGTCAATTTTACCGACTGTACCATTCGCGACGTTATCAGCACAAAACAGATAAATAACAGATCAGTTACTTTTCTAAAGAAATTTGAGCATCCCTAAATTTTCTCAATATTTTTACTTTAATTGTACCATTTTTTTTCTTCTCACGTAGGTCGTCGTGAAAAATTTAAGATATCCGATAAAAGAAAGTAAGTAATTGGAAAGTAAAAAAAAAACGTACTGATAAGGGTCATTGGCCGACCCAGCGACAGTGAACTTTCACCACTGTGGCATGACCAACCCCAATTTCCCTGTTTCTAAGGTATGGGTGGATACTTATCTGGCGGTCTTGAAATATATCATAGGGATTTTCACGACATCAAATCTGGAAGCCTGCCCGAATATCTGGGTTAAGAGTGGCACTGTGCAGTGATGTGTTAGCAGTATGGCCAACAGAAAAATACATACCATTATTCATAAATGCGAAATAGCATTTCTGTCGACACGAAGCATTTAGTCGTCTGCGTTGAGTGCGGTTAAATTTTATTTCTTTAAATTGGCACTAAACATTTTTTTTTAACCTACAACACAGCCCATTACATTTTCATTATTTTATTTCATTTTCCCAGAGACCTCGATTCAATAACCCCTCCTCACTTATTACACCACCTTTCTGTACCAACCTAACCTATTTAAACAGTCATACCAAATTAAGGAATCGAGTCAAGCTAAAACCAAGTACAAAAATATTCTCCCTGTTAAACATTACGCAAGCTCTATACAAATATATAAAATTCGACCAGCCTTTCATCCCTCCCAAAAAATACCCCAGACACATTGGCAATATCGAACGAAATAACCCACTAGGTCCCCATCGATTTTTCCCCCAGATTTCCTTTCCCACCCGAAAACCGTAAACCGCACGCGATTTCATATTCAACTTTCTTGTCAGCCATTATTCTAAAATCACGTCAAAAGCCCACGTTAAATTAAATTGCTTGTACCACAATTTTTGGTACGTCGCTCTTCGACGCGATATACACAGTAGCTTCTTTTTTTCCTCATCACTAACCTTTTTTTTTCTTTTTATTTTCCCCCCACGATGAAACTAATTTTTTCCTACCAGTTTCACCTGAGCTGTCAATACTACCCCGATGCAAATTAAGGTACGTCCACTGTTATACTTTTTTTTTTTAGTACCACCCTAAGCTACCAGTCAAAATGAAAGTCAACCTTGAAGCGCGTTCCGCAACACAGGTTTATATAACACAATAGGGTAGAATCGGATGCATTTGGGAACAAAAGCTCGAGCCAAGCGACCATGTGGGCACCAAACGGTGCAAGATAGAAACGACGAAATGGCAATGAATTTTCAGGATCAGAAATGGACCGAGTATGCGCCGACACATATAAAGAGATGCTACTTCTCTATCTCTATCTCTATCTCTCTCTCTTTCTCTCTCTAAGGTCTGGTCAGACCGAGTAGGTATCCGCGTATTAATTATCTTGTTATGCAAGGCATTCCACGGTAGAGTCATAATTTATGCAATCTATTCTGGACCATTCCGTAGCCACGAGCCACTGTAGGTAATGGGACAGATCGAGTGCGCATGCGCATACGATCATTAGTAATATATGCTCGAAGAGCGTGGTCGGTCGCGTATTTCCAAAACTTGGAAATATTTCGAGAGCCGATATATCTCACGGGTTTCACTGGAAGATTAACGGCTATGGCCAGCGGGTATAACAATCGAAGAATTTTGAACTGTCGTACCAACCTGCTGTTACTAAAGGACCCATAACGTTACATAACCGACTAATGTATTGTGAGAAGGTTACAATGGGCGTTTCTACTTCTGCAACGGATATATGTATACAGGTTATATTTATACCTGCCATTAAGATTTCTTTACGCTTCGCTCGACTTTTGTGCATCGGCTTTATTTTCATTGCGCGGAAACGCAGGTCTTATCGACATGAGAAATGATTTTTATATGAAATAACGATAAGTCGGAATTGAAGATTGCGGGCGTAAATATCGCAGCGAATCGTAAATTTTATGAAGCACGTGAGATATCGCGTCTTTGAGTATAAGACTATACGAAGCGTGTCGTGCGATGAAAATTAAAAACAAAATTTTTTTTTTTCATTTTGAACAATTAAAAAATTAAATTAAACAAGGATGAATTTACGAAATTCGAAAAACGCGTGAATACTCGATATAATTCGAAAAGTAAAAGACAGTAAAAAAATGAAACGGAATGAAAATAACAGTCGCGGACTTCGTCACAATAGGGACGAAATGATAAGCGATTCCGTGAATTAAATTTTTTTTTTTTCTTTCACTCCCCTTCGCGTAATTCCCGTCAGCTTTGCGGCCTAATGAAGCGCGTCAGGTTAGCGTTAACAAGCGGAAATATTTCTCGTATTTTATTCTTTTTCTTTTTTGTATTGTTGGTCACTACAGGAAGAGAAGGGGGTCGGAGCCAACCTATAATTTCGTCTATATTTCTCACGCCCGACTGACTCTCTTCCAAATCGATCATTCGCCAATTTTTCTCTTGATGGATTATTCCGCAATCTCTTATCGCCGTATAAAACGCGCAGTCCCCTACTTGGATATCCGCCGCGTCCTCGTTCACGCTGCATACATTTACATCGGGGCTACGTATAGGAAACTGATTGCAATTTCTACCACGGAATTAAACGGACTTGATTTCCTTTTATTTTTACCAACTTCTTTATTAAAACTCAATCAATCGCGATGAGATCGAACATTGATTTTTTTTTCACGTAAAATTGCGCGTTCTCAACCTGCGGGAAAATTTTTCGAAATATTTACCGTATACATCGAATACTTTAGCTGCGAAGCATCGACGTAAAATTGAAAATAATTATTTTGTAAATTAACCCAAAAAAAAAATCTATCACCCTACAGTAAATTCCGGATGGATGAAATTTTCCAAAAAATTGACTGATTTACCTCATAGGGTAAAAGCGCGTGTCCCATAAATTTGACAGGTAAAAAACTTTTGCTCTTCCGTCCCGTCAGAACGCCCTGTACGTAGAGGAACGAAGCCAAAGCTGCACGACGGAATATTTGATGTGCCGAAAATATCGTGGCAACCCTACCGAGTTCAGTTATATGTGAAAATCGATTACGCCCTGGGGTGATCTTACAGCTCGGTGAGTATTAATCTCGAGAGTGCAAAACCTGCTGTAGCTTTTAGTCAAAAGCTTGCGAGCTTTCCTTGAAATGTCCGTGACAAGATGTCGTACGAATGTGGGTGCCACCTGGTGGAAAGGGGACGTACCTCGTGCAGAGTCGACGTACAGCAGTACGGTTTACTGCGTCGCCTATATATATATACGTGTATATATATATATATACACATATGTATATATATACACGTCGTATCCAAGTCACAACTTTATATTCACTGTATTTATCGCTAGTTTAGCAGAAGTTGTTACGTTTTCCAAGTGGCGTCGATATTACGTAACGCCAGACGTTCGTTAGATAAAGCAAGCAGCAAATTCGTGCGAATTAACACGACTTGTATTGAATTTTGCCTCATTAACAAGAAACACGTCCCCATAGTCTGATTGGATAATTAATAAGGCTGTATCGAAGTTAAGCACAGTGTATATCCCGCTCCAGTTTACGACGGCTGAAACTCGACGCTCGGCGTCGTCGTCCCGTTCCCACTGACACACCTACGTCCACACACGCGTATCCCGTCCGTGTTTTCCTTACTGCTCCATATAAACATCCACCTGCCGTAGAATAATTTTACGTCATGCATATCCCGAGTATGTAGACACAAGATGCATTTGAATTTCGAGATGCATCAAACAAGACCTTGCCGTCCTCTTCCGATACCCGTAACCCTTTTATCAGGGATTACAGTGTAGCACGACGCCCTGACGAAACTCAAAATTAACCTGGCCCTACGTCATGTATGTTTTCGCAAACCATAAACTGGGTTAATGTTTGCATCTGAGAAAATTATCATTCGACTAATTGCACAGTTATTGGCAATCTGCCAAAAGTCCCGACCTCCTCTCCGCGAAATCCTTCTTGACGCGACTGTACCGATTGGCACGCGTAACTCGAGCGGTACGAAAAATCTAGGGATAAAAAAAAATATAGGTACTTTTTTTTTTTTCTTTCATTACCCCATTTCATCAAGTGCAACCGCAAATGCACAAAGTGCATCCGAACGCGTAACCCTTACTGCCTGTAAATTCTATAGGGAAACCCAAGTACCCGACACTATAGATATACACGTATGTATACAAACAAACGCACCCTTACGTTAACAGCTTCGGATAAAAAAAAAGTGTACCAACCTACAACACGCATATACCTATACGCAATCCAGAACATTTTCCATTCAGCATCAGGAAGCAGTAGACAGGCTGCATTCACTGTAGGCTAAAAGATGCATTCACGTGACCTATCGTATGCGCATGAGGATAAGGAAAAATTTTATAGAGAAAACGACATTGCGGTATACTCGTTCTACGAGGTTTATACCTATATGTGCGTTTACATTGAAACGTGCAAGGTGACCAGGAAGCACGTAAACTTTCAAGTCTGAAATATTATACCGGGTGTTCCGAAGACAAGCCGGTCCGAATAAGTAAAGTTCATTGACGTAGGATATACGGCAAGTTCGCCGACCACTGTCTGATGCTTGGCGTCTTCCGTTCCGGAAGTCAAGAAAACTTTGGTCGGCTATCCCTTTTCTCTCTCTCTCTCTCTCTCTCTCTCTCACGCCACACCCTGCACTTATGTCCACACATCTGGTGCATCGGTATTCGAGCGTAGGTTATGCGGGCCCGCCAGCAGTTATTATATGCGCGAGAGACGCCCGAATTGCTTTGCCATATTATTTTTCATCGCTCCCCTATCGTCGTTCGGGTCTACCTCAGCTGTTTGTACTGGATTCAACGACGTCGTGAAAAACGTAGCATTTACTTAATACGGGTCTAGGCTGCGAAATGACATTTTAGAATCCATTTCCCGTTAGTGTCGGTGCTCCTACAGCGGGGCGCATAAAAAGGAGAGGCGCGTTTTCTGCTCAGAAGAATCTCCTGGCGGACGCGTCACTAACGATGCACGTTGGGCATACGTCGTTCCACGGAATTACTGTGCGCGTTCGGATGAGCTACTTTAGACCCCCCTTACACACACCCTCCCCAGCCGTAATCCTACACTTTGCTGGATTAGTGCCGTTCGAGGTGCAAATTACAACTCCCATGATCACCCGTAACGATCATCGATACATTTTCTGCTCCTCGTTACCTGTTACGTTATTCCTTGAATAGTTGCATATACATATACATATACAATATATATATATAAAAAATATATATAATATATAATATATATTGTATATATATATGTTGTATATACATGTGTATATATATATATTATAGAAAAGGAGCAACGTAATTTTAGTAAAGCTCGAGGATTCAAATTGAACGTTGACATTTTGCACAATTAACCCGTTGACAAGGTTAAAGTTGTCAAGGATCAAAGGTCAGTATTAAAATCCGCAGGAGAATTGTAAATGCTATGTGTCTCGGTATGAGAATAGAAATGTATTACGATAATCATAACGTAGAAATTGAAGTGGGTAAAAAAAAATAAAATATGTAAACCAATTCACCTTTCCGCTTGATATCTTGTACGTAGACGGGACGGCAGGTCTCCTTACATTCGGCTGAGTTTAAGAGTGACGTCTTTTGGGCTTCTCCCGTACTTTTAAACACATAAGGATTCCCCTTGGTTCCCTTACACCAGCTGAGTTCATTCTCTCGTGGAATAACGTAACTTGCGGCGAAGACTCTTGATACACGCCAGCGAGCGTCTCGCCATACGCGAAATACTGAGGCATTCGGTAACGTATAAGAATTTTCACAATTTCCACGTCAAGAATTTCAACCTCGCCCTGTGTATATTTTACGTGTTATCTTAGGTGTAAGAGCAGAAAATTTTACGAGACGTACACACTGGATCTCTCGTCCCTCTCGCACCTGCTTACCGTTTCACCCATGCGCACGTATACGTATTACACTCGGCTGCTCGAGTTAGGACGAACCGAGTATATAACACTGGTGTACGAAATTTTGGCAGGGATTTACCTTGGTCGTTACTTCGTTAAAACTGCATACTTCGTTAATTGCACCGGTCGACTAATTTCCTTGTCGCCGACGTGAATGGACTACTCATTTTAGATAGGACGGTGATTCGCGAATTATTTAACGGCAAATTGTTACGTCAAACGCATCCGGCCGCTTTCAAGCAGGCATTAACGTATCTTGATTATTGACAACGCGATTCTATTAACGTAGGCAGCGCAGAAATGATTTGTCGTGTCTCTAATATTCGTATGACGATGCGATACTAAATGTTCGATTTTCAGTGTCTCGTTAATCTATTTTGAAATGGTTCCCTTTAGCTTTGGTAGTTTGCACGAAATCGTCTGTAAAAATAATAGCCTTTGCAGCGGGATGATCGATCGGCTTAATAACGTCTGGAAGAAACTAAAAGCTTTACAAGGCGGAACAACGGTATTAAGAAATAATTAACGCGCACGCTTTGTTCGGATAGTTTGTGCACAGGGGTCAGCGGGGGAGGACCTGTAGGTGTTCTCAGGCATTGTTTTACGATGTAAAATGCTTATAGTTTTACGTGGGACTTTTGCGTGTCAGGTGAGACTGGGTTATTCTGGGACGCATGCAGACCTCACGTCATTCTATCTCGAGTAGTAAAAGCGCCTCTGGAGGTAGGTTCCAAGGAAAAGGTAAGCACGTCAGAAAGTCAAGTGGGATTTTAGAATTACGTAACGCTCGGGAAGTAGTAGGTAAACGTAATGGCCTTGTCGGGATGTAAAGATACTTTGAGCTTGTCAAATATTTTTTCACGCTTAATATGTATACGTGTTTTAGATTGTGGAAAAGGGGTTAATTCACTTTCTTCGGGTGATCGTTCGTACAGAATTTTTTTTGGTATTGTTATCGTGGAATTTAGATTCGCGTGTTGTGCGAGGAGACTTTTTTTGCGAGTGACGCTCGAGGAGGAAAAAATCTTGATATTTTGGGGGGCGATGAAATATTATTTGATTTTATTTTCTTTTTTCGCATGTCTTTGCGTTATGATCTCCTAGGGGTTTTTTTTTGATTTTTTTTTGTATAAAACGCAAATTTACTGCTGATTTTATTATTACTTTTTTACTTTTCTTCTGTCGTTAATATAATTGAAGATATTGAAATTTAATAGTTTTTTTTTATTTGATTCCAAAAAATGGCTGTTTTTTTATCGTACGCGTGCGTGTGTAGAAGTTTCAAATATTTCCAGGGAATTCCTATTTTTGTCTTTGCATCAGGAATTTTGCCTCGGGCACAGGTTACACGGTGCATTGTCCTTTTATGCTTGTGTCATGCGTGAACCCGTGGAACGCGAAACGCGCTGTAGTTTACCATACTTTTTTTCTTTTGTATGATTAAAACGCACAATTAAAGGTGTCCTCCAAAATTCACTGTCAGTATCTACTAAGAGTATCGTTTCCTCCTGTTTAGCTGGATGCGACAGACTGAGAAATGAATTTCAGAACGTGAAATTCGAAACGTGCCCTAAATTGCATTTACAAGCCAGAATTGTTATCCAAAGTTTTGGCGGTCAGCGAGAGCCGAAGTTGCAAATAATATAAGTCGATAAAGTTAGTTTCACACGTATACGAATTGCGAGATCAAAAAGCAGCCACCGTAGTGACGCAAGATAAAATCACCGAGTAATCGAGATGAGCGTAATAAAAATATTTTATTCAAAATTTCAACATTTTTCACGCAAGAATCCTCGAGGACTCTAATTTCCATACCTCGAGTAGAAAAAAAAAATTGTTAAAATAATCTCCGTCACGAATAATTCGAGCCGAAATTCGGTTATAGGAGAATGTGAAAAAAATTTCAAAAAATTTTCACGATATTGATTCGTCGATATACACGAGACGGATAAACGTAGTTTGAAGTTGCTGAGCCCAGAAAATTTCGCAAAATATTCTGTCCCGTCGTGCGCCGGACTGTATAAATAAAAGCCGCAGTGTTCCTGCTGTCCTTGATAAATATATTGGATTTGCTGTTCGGTTTTGGACAATTTTATTTTTAATTCCCAAATCCTTCGGCATCGCAGCCACAGTGCGTAATGCGGACGAGCATAGACTGTAGAGAATTAAATCTAACGCGTTTGAGTAATCCAATATAATTTGGACTTTATCTCCGTATCTCACATATATTCGTTAAGCTCGTTCGAGCTTTTTAGTATTTCACGTCGTTAAAGGAATTCATAATTTTTGGAAACGACTGTAAATAAAATAGAAAAATTTTTACAAAATTTCCCATAAATTAAATTTTACAAATTCCTCGAATATCCATCCTAATTTATTTATCTTTTTTTAATTATACAACAGCCACCGGGGGGTACAGTCTAAAATAAAAATTATACGACAGAATCGTAATCAGCAACGTCAATACCGTCTCGCATACCCAGAATCACTAAGAAGCCACACGAAGAAGTTGGCAACTGCGAAAAAAAAAAAATCTTTCAAACCCTTAATGAGAATTGAAGAGGGAACCTGTCAATTAATGATTTCTCGCGACTGTTCCCCGAAGCATTCGTTATTCAATGAACAGACAAAGGAAAGGATCCAAGAAAAGGATACTCGAAGAAGAACCATCCGCGTCTCGATATCCAAAAGTTTTCTATCGAAATCTTTCAAGTTTTGCCGCATTCAGAATCTCTAAGCAGGTAAAAGTAA
>JARPRH010000662.1:123699-135421 GCA_031763665.1 Calameuta haemorrhoidalis
CCGGCGTCCCAGCTTTGCTCGCGTGACTGTGTACAAAACGATTAAAGGATCTGGTAGGATGCCTCTGGATTTACATACGTAAGTATGAGCATACAGAAACATATACAGTGTGACGTTTATGCGAAACCAGTGCCAACTAGATTAACCGCGTTTCCTTCGATGCCGAATATTCGAATGATCGAGAAAGTTCATTGACCCGAAGAAATGAACGCAACGAAATTAGACGATTGAAAAGTGAGTCTGGTACCTTGGCGGTTTCTTGAAACGTAATTTCATCAAATTTCAAGCATCGTTCCCATTTGTAATATAATTAACCAGAATCGTCCTTTTCCCTCGATGTAATTACATAATCGTTCTCTATATCGGCCAGCGTCCGACTTTAAATTCACCTTGCGAATGGCAAAGCGCGCCAGTGCGAAATTCGCTTCCGCGTTATCGTTATCTCCTCGTGCCATTATACTTTTATCTCTTTAAACCTCATGCATATATCATAGCCGGCCCGTGCATGCATATCCGACTGCAAGGTATGCGTTTCGCGTACACCGTATACATACAGGATATGCACGTGACGTCAGCCAGCCTAAGGATCCCAAAGCCAAAGAGTCCTGGTCCAGGATACGCCGAGCGACTATCAAACTCCAAACCTTCCGACGTCTAGCGCGTTTATTTATTTTCGATAAACTTTTTTACCTACCTGGTAAATTTTTTTCCAAAAAAAAAAACCATCGCAATTATTTCCAGTCGCGTACAAAATTCTACCAGAACGTCTTACCGTTGTTCGAGCCTTGTGGCTAAATTGACATTTTTCATTTCCACATAGTCACCACGTGGTGCCGTAACGTTATCACGTGTCGCGTCACGTTAAACCGAACTCAGTCACGTAACGTTCAGATCCAATGTGTTGATACCGAAGTGCCAACGCGAAAGCTTACTTATTAACGCGGCGAAGCTCCGTGAAGTTGGCCGCGAGAGGAATTAGAGGATAATGTATTCGTATGGCTGACCCGTGCATCCTATCCCACACGATCCTGCCAACTATAGGATTGCAACGCCGGACAAGCAATTTAGCACGTTAGTTTAGTTTACCCAGTATCGGCGCGTCAATGCTATACACTCCTGTACACTCCTATACACCCCCCTGTATACCCCTATACAACCCCCCTATACCCCCTATACCCCCCTACACCCCCTATACACCCCCTGTATACCCTTATACAACCCCCCTATACCCCCTACACCCCCTATACCCCCTATACACCCCCTATACACCCGTGACAGCCAATTAGCATTTTCAACGCCGTTGCTATTGACCTCGCTAGCCCCGCGCATACACACACCTACACCCGCTATAGCTTCCGGATTGGACTACCGTTGTAACGGATAATGCTATCAGTCCGTCCGTCTGTGTCTGAGGATCCCAGCGCTCGTTATCAAGTTAACCCGACAATTTGGCAGCGTTACACGCCTTACCCATCGCGACGTGATATCCCGACAACTGCCTTCTCTTGTCGGCCATGTTACTCGCGTTCCTGATAATCATACGTGTCTCCAGACACCTTCGTTATTAGCAAGATATCGATATATCCTGAATTCGTGCGGTTGCCCAGAGCCGATACGTTCGATACAAAATCGAACCCATCGTGCTAATCGAAACGATCGTCGGAGCTTGAAATTTCAATGAGAATTTTTAAATTTTCACGTACGACTTTCGTACGCGAACTGATAAGCTGATCAGTGTTAATTTTTTTTTTATCATTACGTAACGACTCGTTACTCCGTGCGAATTAACCCGCGTACGTATTACGCTAGTTGGAATAGCGAACAGCGAATCGCGAATGCATTGCATCACGGGAATTGATGCTGTTATGAATTTCACTGTTATGGACTCGGCTTTATGTATATATATGTATATATACTATATAGGTATACACTCGTAACAGGGCAGTGATGATAGCTTTTTAGAACTGCTCGAGAATGTTTTATGCCGGTAGTTTAGGATTTGTGGACTCATTACCGGCTTACTCGGTACTTTCTTGGGTAAGACTTTCTCGTGCTTCATTTTTGAGCCTTTACGACCCCACGCGCTCCATTAATTCGTTATTGAGTTTCGCGACTGCGAGAATTCGCGGAACACGTACGCTCGCCATACGCGTTTGTACGGCGAGGAAAGAATTACGGTTTTTTTCTTTTTTTTTTCTCTTCGCGCTAGTAACTTACTCCTTCGGTAAGTATCCGCTCTCGTATATCCGTACTTGATGTTTTTTTCTTCTTCGGTGACTTGCGACCCTTCAAGCTTGTTATTGAACAAACTACCACAGGGCTCCCTAGCTACGTACATTTATGGTTTCTCGTGGCTTTTTTTTTCTCAGGCTTGTATTTTTTTTATGCCAAGCTATTCGTGCATTGTACGCTTGGGCTTCTTTTAAAATATATTTATTATATACCTACTCAATACTGTCGCGTTCAGGTGGGAAATTTTGTTTGAATTTTGATTTTTTTTAATATTCTCGAATTTTTTTTTTCAGCGAACACGGGATTCTATTGTTGTCGTGCTTTACGTTCAGGGAAAAGATTTTACACGGTAAGGGTGTCGTGTTGGTGTGAACATAACTTTATATAGTTTAGTTGACGATTAAAGGTGGATTTTAATGTTTGCGACAGACCCATTAGATTTGATGAAATTTTTTTTTACGTAAATTTCGCAGTACTGATAACTGTTCTGCGTAACTGATAACTGTGCTTCTGACTCGTATATGAGCGATAAGCATATGAGGAGTGTCAGCCGACGATTATTAAACGTTCAATTTATATTTGCCTATCGTAATCCTTGAATAATGAAAAAGCTCATACGCTTATGTCACTAGGATAAATGAAGCACGTAAAGTGAAGCTTTAAGTGCTCGTGTCCATTTTCCTATTTTTACACATGAATAAAATAGAGTTTTAGGGTCTGTAAGCACGTCCGAATATCTAAAGGTTAAACGAAAATTACGTGGGACGTAAGGAAATTTCTGGCCGAATCTTTCGGCTTTAAAGTACGATAAGCGAAACAATCGCGGCACGCTATAGGTATATAGGTAGGACGTTGACGGCAGGTCTTACGTATAAAATTAAAGGCAGCGTGAATCTTATTATTAATTTATTATGAAACCGGAAATGCTCGATCTCTAATCTGTTTGTTAATTTTAATGCCAAAATTACGCAGGGGAATATTCTATTAGCTTTAATCCTTGGTTAGGATTATTTTTAATAAGAATGATGAATATGGTTATTTTCTGTATATAAATTTATTTTGATGTAATGCATACTATGTATATATGTATATATATATATATGTACATATATTCTTTTTGCAGGAAACTCGGATAGCAATCAGGTTTGAAGAAAATCGATCTGGACGATTTATTACGGTGTAAATCCTGAATTATTCAAAAGAAACTCACCGACCACGTTGAGTCTGTAGCTCAGTGACATTTTTGGTTCCGTGTTGACTTGACATTCGTAGATGCCGGAATCCCTTTCCTGTGGGAATTTTATCTGCAGTGTCCAGTTCTCCGATTTATCCGGTCGGATCACCTGAAATCTCTGATCCGACGTGTACGTGAAGATGCCAGCAGTGAGGATGTGTAGATCCCTCTTACGTATCCAAGAAACCTGCGAACACAGTTGTAGAAGAAAAATAAATCAAATTCGACACGTCGAACGCAGAATAAAAATGTTAGAAATAAAAAAAAAATTCATCTGTAAATCTTCTCGTTTATATATTGGAAATCTGTTTTTTTTTTGTCAAATTTTTATTAAATTCAAGACCCTCGTCATATATTCCCATTTGAGTCTCACTGACCTTCCCTAATGCCAAAGTCAAATTTTGATGAAATATTCAAAAAAAAAAAATTGATAAAGATTTAATTCACATCGCATTGAGCCTGTCGATATATTAATTTATCGCAAAATTTATGGAAAACGAGAAATAAGCATATCCTGACCAATATCCAAAAATAAATTACTTGCTTCCCCCAAAGCAAACCAGTAGCCTCTAAAATCGATAATGCCAAGGTTTGTAGCAATAGCTAAGGCAAGATGAGCTTGACGTATTTCAAACCCAAGAACAAGATACAATCCTTCGCTTTTAGAAAAATTTCTTCATTATTTTCCATATATATATATATTGCATAATCAATAATCCGTACGTATGTGTCTGAGAATCCAGAAGATGCAAAGGAACAAAATTATTCAAATTTCCATTCCGATAGCTTCTCTTTAAGCATATCCAATAAAGTGGATTAGAAAAAAAAATTGGTGTACTCACACATGTACCATAATTTTCATACATGACAAATGCGTCTAGAATCTGAATAAGACGTTCCTCTGAATATAGTCGAAGACTACATTTTTTTTTTGGTATTACAGAGTACGGCCATTACAGAAATTAATATAATCCCGAAACGAGATAACACAAAAATGTAGATCGAAAGAGGATTTAAAAAAAAAGAAAAAAATAAATTGCATGAAATAATTAATAGGAACAACAATTCTGGGTCTGCATTCCAATTATAAATGAAATTCGTCTCGTTAATTGTGACGATTCGTGAAAATACAAATTACAACACACATTTCTGTTAAAATTGATATTTTTTACAAAATTTTTTTCTTTTTCTCTTTCATTCAATTTTCCCAAATTAACTCGCTAGTCGTCTTAATGAAAACTACATGCATTTTCTGTTTGCACATTAACTGAATTAGCAATGCGATTCAACGAATTATAGCAAAATTACATTCTCCGCAGAAACGCGAAATTTCAAACCAATCAACTGTGGCATTGTTTAGTTCCGACCGATGAACACGATACTGTTTCTGTGGCTGATGCAGATACACAGGGACGAAGTTTGCTGCCCTATGCCAGACCAGCATCCCTATCCGTCAGCTGCGAGTAAGTCTAAGCAAATAAATGCTTGATAAGAAATACGCTAAAAAATATTCCATCCCTTAGCAGAGAAATCAACTTAAAAACTTACCCCACTGTAAAAAAAAACCTACTAAATTTAATAATTTGACACCAGACTCAGAAGTGCGCTTTGGAATTTTATCATTTTACCGCAGCCAGCTGCATTAAAAAAAAAAGTACCACATGACCAATTAAAATGCTACACACGTACCAGGATGCTTAGAACCACGTGTAAGAATGCATAGTGACATAAGTAAAGCATTGACTAGCAATGAAAAATGGCCTTATGAAAAATCCAAAAAAAAATCAATATACCCACACTTTACCACATACGTATGAATAGAATTTAATTTTTCGCGAAACTACCCTACGTTCTATTTCGATTGAACACTTGAAGAACGTCATTTCGCATAACGCCTGCTTTACCGAAAGGACGTTCATCAAGCCCCAGTCCCTGAGGCAGATCCGTAGATCTGGGATTCCCAGAAAGACGGATAATTCTCTAGGCTTATAAGCCCCATAGGCCTGGGTTATAGTATAGGTAACGGAACGCTAATAGCCGTCTAAGCCCGCTGGATTCCGACGTATTAAGTGGATTGATTAGCTGGAATCTAATATGTATCGTATTGCCCATCCTCGCGATAGTGCATGCATACCGAACCAGCTGTCATTTGACCGATCTGATTCATGGTCAAGGTTAATTGCAGAACCCTTATTGAAAACTGGTAACGAGCAACGCCCAACTTTCCTAATGGCAAATCGCCGGCCAAGTAAGCATACAGTAGTTAGACTGATGTTTAAGGTGAATAATCGTAGTACAGATGTTATTGAATGAATTTGTTGAAGCGGAGAGAAAGGGGGGACTGGGAGGGGAAGGAGGGGAGGTAGCATGGAATTTTACACTGTGCAATAAAGTGCAGAATGTTGTGGTAGTCAGTGGTTGTGGTTCACCCAACTTTTGGGAATTCCCACGCGTCCAGCACAAGGGTATATCTATATAGACACTTGCTGTTACAGTTCAGGGGATAGAACGAAGAAGACATGTATATATATATATTGTATATATATATATACAAAGTGAAAGACATATATATACAAGGTATCCAAAACATCCAGAGTATCCAAATTAACCAGTGTAAAAGACGTAGAAAGTTTATCCAGTGCTTATGAAATATCCCGAAACGGCGCTAGCGTCGTTTTCAAAAAGATATTTATAGGATAGTTGGAAAAAAAATGAATGGTTATATTATTGCACGACGTTCGCTCCCACGTGGTTTAACGTATTTCGATATACGTATGCGAATTTCCGTAGCGCCAAAGTGCAGCGGATAACCTTAAATCTTCGTCGAATCCTCGAAATATTGAATCCCATTTGCAGCCCAGCCGGATGGTGGTAAAATTTTTCTTACTTTCGGATCGCCGGGAGACTCGGATAGGCGAGCCGCTATTTTTACTTCATTTTCGTTATTTTTATATCCACCCTCTGAAGAATGGGTCTGGGGCTGAATAATATCTCAGGTACGATGAAAAGGCTCGAATTTTGGTAATTATTTATTTTACACGAAAATGGGAAATTGCGTGGCTGCTTCCCATTATGGATTTTCATGATTTCAAATAAAAAATTTATTAAAACGAATGAAGCTTTGATTATTATTTTTTTTATCAGGGAAGTGCCTTGCTAGATTCGCACGGCCGAATTTTATTTTTAACGCTAACGTAACTGACCTATAATTTGCCTAAACGAGCAAACCATCCAAGCAAAACGGGCCAATTACACGCGAGTCCATCAATTCTCGGTACGAACTATAATTCTCGCAAAAAGGCTTTTTGCCTTCCTGGTAGTTAAATACCGTTGAAGAATGAAACAATATGCAGCTCGATCCGTAGAGACTGGTCTTTTCGAAAAAAAAAATGAATTCCTAAAATATATAAAAAATTTTTTCGAAAAAAAAATGAATTCCAAAAATAAAAAAAAAATTCGAATTACAGCGAAAGCTCAAGAAACGTAGCGTAAGGGATATGATCACATCAAAATCCACGTCAGACTTTAGCCGCGCGTTTGATAATCTGGCTCAAAAAAGGATTTTTGCCTTCCCAGTCTTTAAATACTGTTGAAGAATGAAACAATATGTATCTCGATTCGTAGAGTCTGGTCTTTTCGAAAAAAAAAAAAAAATGAATTCCTAAAATAAATAAAAAATGTTCAAATTACAGCAAAAGCTGACGAAACGTAGCGTGAGGGATATGATCACATCAAAATCCACGTCAGACTTCAGCCACGTGTTTGATAATCTGGCTCAAAATAGGCTTTTTGCCTTCCCAGTAGTTAAATACCGTTGAAGAATGAAGCAAAATGCATCTCGACTCATACAGTCTGGTCTTTTCGAAAAAAAAATGAATTCCTAAAATAAATAAAAAATGTTGCAATTACAGCGAAAGCTCAAGAAACATAGCGTAAGGGATATGATCACATCAAAATACATTATACGTCAGACTTTAGCCGCGCGTTTGATAATCTCAGTCACCGCGCGGCTTCCACTGCGCCGAGATTAAATGTCAAGCGTGGGCGTCACGTGTGATACGACGATGATGACTTGAAATTACGTAACTGAAGCGAATAGCGAACAAAGTGGGTAAATGCATGTGGGCTCTGCGGTGGTGACGTCATACGATCTAGTTTTGTCAAGTGGCGGAAGATTTAACTAGAAAATAGCGTCTCGAGCGGTTCAGCCAGTTATCCCGTTCAAGAGGCGAAAGACAAGAATATACGCTGGCACGGTGTGTAACCCCCTTAAGGAAGGAATTCCAAATTTCCGGACGAAAAGACCCATAGGCCGCCCTCGACTGCAAGTCTCTGGGACGTCCTGGCTGCATCGCTCGGCTGTTGCCAGCAATTTTCCAAAGGTCGCCGCGGCCAACGGTATGGAAAATTGGGAAAAATGGCTGCGTCTAATGGGGATAATAAGCTTTTGACGAGACACCCGTCGCCTAACGCGAACCTATGGGATCGCATCGGCACTTCTACAGGGTTTCGTAGCTACAGGAGGAAATGCCAGCCACGAAGAGTATACTTCAAACTTCGTTGTAGAGCCATTCAATATTATATGTTATCCACATACAGCTATATACCCAGTTCTGTATTT
Source organism: Calameuta haemorrhoidalis (assembly GCA_031763665.1). NCBI lineage: Eukaryota > Metazoa > Arthropoda > Insecta > Hymenoptera > Cephidae > Calameuta > Calameuta haemorrhoidalis. The sequence continues at coordinate 131,787 of JARPRH010000662.1, forward strand.
CCTGCTGATTTTCCCATTTGCATCCAAGGAAAAGCTCTCGTGTCTCATGGAGAAAATTCTATTACACTGCCAGTTATCTCTATGTACCTATATTACCAGCCCTAGCTTAAGTACATATATACATACATATATACGCGGTCTGAAAGTATGCGCGAACCCGCAACCCGGTCGCTTTCAGTTTTCCCCAAACGAATGAGATAGCACAGCAAGTAGTAGCAAGTAATAGCAACAGTAACAGTACCAGTAGTAGTACCAGTATCAGTAGTAGTAGTAGGTAGGTAGCCAGCCAGCTAAAGGGACTGGGATAGCCCTGCAGGCTTTGCGGCCGTAGGGATAACTGCTCGTTTGGTGATGGCTCGAACGATCCAGGATTTATAGCTAGTCGCTAATAATACTCCCTTGCTAACCCCAGGAAATATATTGGAGGCAAGAGAAGCATGAGAGAGAGAGAGAGAGAGATAGTGGGGAGGTAAGGAAAAAAAAAGGAAGGACAAGGAGCCAGCAGAGGACTCGGAACGATAATATGTTTCACGCGCATTGCAACCCCTGAGAAATCGAGGATCGCCTCTCTCGCGCCACAGGTCAGATGGGATTTCGTGTCTCTTGGGTAAAGAAGATACAAATCTTGGACGGTTTTCGACTGGACGACTTTTAACGGGGTTCCCTTCGACATAGTCAATTCATATTTTTCTTTCTTTTTTTTTCAATTTTTTTTCTTTGACTTTGCCTTTCAACGTGTCCCGGTTTCTCGTATCCTTTTTTTTTCTCGCGAGTGAAATGTGTCTGGCGATTAGAAAAAGTCTGAATTCTCGCACGATACGTTCACGCGCTTTACGAAGGCGAGCAAATCGTGCGATTTAGGGATCGGATGGCTCGATGTTCCTGTTTGTGTGAAAATGGATCGAGCGAATGAAGAAAACTTCAAGATCTTTATGGGAGGGTCGGCGCTGTGAAGAATTGGGGTTACAGGGTGGAACGAATAAAGGGGGTCAATTTTTTTTTTTTTTTTTTCTTTACTTTGATATATCTATGTACTACAAACTCGCTCGTACCGTAGGTCGATTATCGCAGGTTGATTATTTCGATATCTCGTACTCAGGACAGAAACGGCCTTGCTCTGTTTGGGTGGAAAAAAAAATATATATAAGGAATGTGATTTTCCACGAGATTAAACGATAAACGTGAAACCGTGTTCGGGAAAAAAAATTTGTTTGATCTTCTCAGGGCCTAGTGATTTCATCGTTATTTGCAAACCAAGTCGCGAATATCTTTTCTCCTTTATAAGATAAGGACTCCTCGCATCTCTGTGTATTCTCGATTTTGAGATACGTTAAGGGAAAAAATGGATATTCTTATTTTTTTTCATCCTTTTTGAATCCGACAAAATTAGGGATGTCCTTCGCGAGATAAAAGACTTGATATTTATGAATATCATGGGTATAAGATTATACGTAAAGAAGAGATGAATTTTTTGCAAAAAAAAAAAAGAAGATAACAAGTTGCAAAAAGATAGAAATAGGTAGAAAAATAGGTAATAGGTATACTCAAGGGATGCCAATAAAATTCTTTCGTGCTACTTTAACGTAGATTTTTCATATAGCGAAAGACAGAGGAAGAGGAAGAAAAAAAAATAAAAGAAAAAAAAACTAAAGCAAAATGGTCCGACGAAGAGAAGGGAGGCAATCGCGTATGAAATTGAAAATGTTGAAAGGGATCTACATGATTGCATTTCCCATTTCCTGATTCGTTCGCGCTTCCAGTTTAACCAGGAGTTTTAGAAAATTGACTAAATCACAAAGATCAAAGGTCACAGGTCATTTGCAAGATAATTTATATATGTCGAAATCTTATAGTATAGTCGATCCCTCTCACGCGTCGTCCCCACCAAATTCTCCCTACGTTTTTACGCGTAATCTCTTCCATTGGCATGTAAAGCGACGCGCTGCAAAAATGACAGAAGCTTTTGGGCTTTTAAGCTAAGTGCGGCTATTGTACGCAAATCGTAGCAATGGAAAAGGGCTGAGTATAGTTATACGAGCTAATACGGATCTCTGATTCTACCCTAAAGCTAACAGTAGATTACAGAGAGAACCAATAAGAGTCGGTGAGATTCGTCATTTAAATGTCGACGTTGAAAAGAAAATTTTTTTTCTTTTTTTAAATAAAATAATTTTTAGCTATATTTTCACGACCGCATAATAAACGTCAAATGAACTCGCGATGATATTTAACGAAGCTGTCATGTTTATTGGGTCATAAATAATTTATCCACTGGTCCACATATACACAGCGACGGCTATTTTAATTATCGAAATCTATGCGCCGTCGAAGGTACCGGCGAAGAACAATGGACCGAAAAATCAATTTCTACATTACCGGCAAAGTGTGGGAAACTCGAGGAACGATATAGAACGTAGAAAAGTGTGATATAATGGCGGCTCGAAACGTTCGAATCAGTAAAATGGAAATCGTCCTTTGTCGTTTATAATTAGCAAGGAGTTCGAATGGCTTAATTTTACCCGCGACAAACGAGGGGTCGAGGGTTACCAAAATGGGACCTATTCAAGAGGATTTAATCAAAAATTCGATAACGCCCATAATTGATACTGACAAAAGACTATTTTATCTCTTTTAGCAAAATTTACAAAAAAAAAAACCCCATCCAGATTGTTCGGTAATTTTTTTTTTCGGACCACCCCTGGCATTGCGCAATATCGAGATAAAAATCGTGGACATCGACTGGTCCGAAATACGCTGATTCTTATCAGGGATAATATATATAAAATACTGACAGTACAATTTATATTGGAAATAATACATACAGGGAAGCATCTGAATTTTTTTTTATTCGTTATGGAACATTTACCCGTTCATTACGCAATGCGATTTCGTATGAAGTGAACGTCCACGTGCTGGTAAACTGGACAATAAGATTTATTGATTCACCCGCTATACGTCTGATTATACTAAATAATTATGACCGCTGGGAATATTGCTGTTGATAGCGCAACTCTAGGGCTGCTATGACAGCGTAATGGGATAATTGTTTATCAAAGCCCAGTAGTTCAGCAACGAGCAACAAGATACTTGGCACAGAGTATACATTGCTATTCGTCCTAGCCGTGTAAATAGATTCCGTTACTCCAGGACCACCCAGTACATGAATAGTCATTATTCGGTCAAAATAACGTGACAGAGTTGACACGAAAATCTTACGTCACTGACCCAAGTAATTTTTTATAAAAACTATCAAACAAAATATCCAATCAATTTATAATTTATTATTATTATAGTATAATTATTATGAAAATAATTAGCACGCTAATTTCGAACCAAACCGTTGTGATAATAATAAATATCGAAAAAGCAAAAAATCTGCTTATTCACCACTGAATAAAAATTTGAAAATTGAAAAGCACCAATCGATCCGTATATACAGCCAATCAAACAAGATACCAAAAACCGCCGATAAGCCAATCGATTCCCAATTACAAGCAGCCTTCGAATTCTTATCAATGATATTCCCGTAGAGTATTTCCTACGTCACGTAAAGAAATAAAAATTTCTATCTGGGTAAACGACTCAAAATAATCGTCCCACCGTGGACAAACATGTTTACCCAGTTAGCATGGGGA
>JARPRH010000662.1:137036-149776 GCA_031763665.1 Calameuta haemorrhoidalis
GAGGGATTAGTTTAGATTAAGGTCCTCTCAGTGGATGTCCGTAGTTTCTATGTTAACTGCCGGCCTACATACATATCTCGCTTCTGCTTCCTACGAGATCACGTACTTCTTCGCTGTGCGCCCGACGGGGCCAACACGTGCGCCAAACGATCAAACTTAAAAACGTTACGTAGGATTGAGCGTTTCGGGGAGAATTTTTTTACCAGCAGGAAATTCAAAGGCTGAATTAACATAACTTCGTGTTGCATACGAGATATTTCTTCTAAGTCGCATAAATTTACGTACGTTTTGCAAAGATACTTGCAAAAATTATTTCGTGCGCATTTTATTGAGATACAATTAATTTTTGGGGTTTTCTTCGTGCTTATTTCGAAAATTTAAAACATTTTTTTTACTCTCATATCCAAAGATAACGACCAGGGACGTTTAAGAAAATTTTTCAGTAAGGAGGAAAAAGCATGCGAATTTGCACTGAGCCTGCGGTTAAAAAGTTGCGAATAACAGAACGACGTATTTCATAAGGAATAAAGATTCTCTGTAATTACCTTTTTTAATGTCAGTTGATTTAACAGAAGTTTCAAAATTGTTCAACGTAATTTTTTTTTTTTTGAAATTCCACGCTGAATTTCCGTCGTGCGACGCGCGGTCTCGCTTTAACGGGAACTTATAATAACTGTCGACTCGCACGGAAAAGATTTTTCCTGCTTTTCTTGCCAAGTACCGTGACTCTTCTCGGTCGAGAATCAAAGTCGTTTTATGAAATTCGTCAAATTTACATTTCCCCGAGTCAACCGAAGTCAGACTTATTAAAGATACGATTTTCAACAATAATAATAGTTATTTCTTCAATTATGCGTAAACGGATCTCAGCCGACTGGTCTCGCCTCGTTTGCTACGCGTCAACCTTACGCGCAGCTTGCGAAGTTTCCACGTAAAGTTCGCACAGTGCGAAATCCACGGTCTAAGGGACGTCTCGAAATACGTCGTGCAATTAGAATTTCTACTCGAACACTTCCAGCAGGAAGTTCACTCCTATGCACCGTAGGCATCGCCTGGTAATTGCTAAACGATTCCAACGCCTCAGCGATTTTCGAATTTTCAAGTGAAAAACGTCAGGTACAATTAAAATGCATTTAACGAATTAAAATCACTCTGTTCCACAAATCAGCCACAAATTTTCCGAAAATTTTCAATTTCGTTAATACCACTTTCAACGGTCGAACATTAAATATACAGATATCTTCTTTATCGACCAAAAAAAATCTACGTCAATTTCACTCGCTTTTTGAAATATCGTTTAAGAAATTTTAACCCTGTAACATCGTGACTATTAAATATAGATTAAACCACGTTCAGCATATCAAGTATATTTCGCGTAAGTATTGCAAAAATCTACCTGTACATTTTCCCAATCCCCTTTGATACATTCGATCTTGTTTCCTTATCAGATGCAAATTTAAATTCGTATCTTCGCTTCCAAAGTATCGATTGCTCGATACTTCGATGAATTATTAATAAGCCTCCTGTTATCGAGACGCCGACTGTAATACAGCGAAACTTCATTGAATCGAGCGTACGTGAAATTAAATTAAACAGTGTATTTAACGGTACCATGTCAAACAGCGCCATCTGTCGGCCTCCCCGCGAACCTCGTTCAAAATCATTTACGTACCCGTACGAAAAAGACAAATAAATGACGTTCGTTCTCCTCGCGGAAACAGCCTGTCGTCCTTGCGAAACGTGTAAAATCGATCGAAATTCTCAAAATTGTTGACATCCTTTCGTTACACCGTTCAATTAACACATTCCTGTCAGACAGGAATGTCGAACGACCCAAGGTGATATAGGTACTACGAGCTCGAGTATATCTTGCAAAGTTAAATTCTTTGGTAACAGATAAACATGGAGTAAAATGAAAATTGTCCCAAGGACTGTCTGATCTAACTGTACCCCCGTAACCTAACCTTACTTAACCCTTTGACTGCTACGGATGCAAATATGCGTCCAGCGAAAGCTATCAGTGTGGCCTATGGGCGCACATATGGATCCGGCACAAGCCGTCGATATAGCCATTGCTGCGTTGACGCGAAGCGCTTCGGCTCAGAGTATTCAGCAGTCAAAGGGTTAACGACAAGTACACATCAAGGCTGCACTCGTATCCCACGTGTTTGGAATTGGCTAAGAATAAAATCCGTTTCTGGTGATTTTGAAAATGCAATCGTTCTGGAGATAAAATTTTCGAGTTACACCAAAGAGATTAGGTACGGCCAAGTATCCTACTTATTACACGGTTCGGTGCGTTCGCGCCTGTGATTATCCCAGGTCGACGAGCCTACCTCGTACCCAGAGCAAGCTCAGTGCTCTATCTGCCTTGTAATTAACTAGTTACAGTCAGCTGCTGCTGAGTGTGTTTGCCTGCCTACCTAGAGATGCCTACATATGCCTATCGGGCGACCTACCCCCTTTTCATGTAGCGACTGCCAGCCTATCTGACTGGAAGTACCGAGCGACGAGTGCTGGAGGCTTTTACGGTAGGAGAAAGCGAGAGAAGAAATGAAAGAAGAAAGGGAATCTAGAAGAAGAAAACAAAAAGTGAACGATCCAATTAGCGAAGGGTTCTCGCACCCCGGATACTTATTACCAGTAAAGGTCAGTAAAGTCCTTCCTGGTAGTGACAAAAAAAGTACCAACTTGAGTAAGGATAGGACAAAAAAAAAGTTACCAAATTCAACTGCGCGACCTACGTCGCTCGTTCGCGTCTCTTTGCGCAATTACGAGTCTTCCTGACCGGAAGTCAACGCCTTATGGATCCCTTTTGCCGGTTCTGGAATTCACTTGTACACGTGTTTCCGGCGAGGGAATTGTCAGAGTGGTTCTAAGGGGAAACTTAAGGGACGATTCGTACGATTTAAGGTACGTATAAATGTAATACAGGTATTTTTCTTTATCACTGATTATCACGACTAATGAAGCACTGGGTAGATAATTCGATTTGAAATAAAATTTTTGACTATCAATGGCATGAGACTTGACGTCACATGTGACGTATTAGTGAAGTTAGCGATGTTGACCAGAAATTTTTTTTTTCGTATAAGGCTATATACTTGCGAAAAATTTAAAGCCTGATCGATTCCACCGGATGTTAGAAAGAAACGTCGTAAAATCGAAGAATTGCGTCAACACCGGAAAACCATGACTTTTAGAACGCAGAAAGCGACCGAATAGTGGGTAAAGTTTTTTTATTTTCCTATTTCTCCCAACCGGAAACCGCCGCTCACCTGATGCCGGTTACGAGCACCCTGCCAAATAAATAAGGTTTAGCGAATTTCGTTATTTACGACCCCAATCAATTCCGAGTCACCGTGAAGTGCAAAAGTGGCCTAGGAAAAATATAAAAAGAAAAAAAAAGGCTGCGTAATGCAAAACAGTTAAAACTCACAATCACCTAGCAGACTTCGATTCGTCGACTGACGTCTGTATAGTAAAAAATGATTATTAAACGAGCTTCAAGGAATTTCAAAGAATTACGCAAGAAATCAAATCGAATGGTTTCGATACACCAAAGGAATCTATCGATTATTCGTTTAATCGAGTTTCGTTGCGTCAGTCCATCGACGTGTGTCAGGGTAGAAAACATCACAGGAAAAAAAAATATTGTCAAACGCCTTGAAACGGACACACCCTTTGATTTATTTGAAAAAAACTATGGAATTGCGGATATTCGGCGTTCCTTTGAATAAAAAAAAATACCCCACCATTCTTTCTACCGCGTATTACATAAATTTGTAAAAGTACAAAATTTATTTATTTTTTACATTCTTTCCCTAAAAAAATTTTTCATATCCACTTCTTTTTTTAAAACAATTATTTTAAAAAACGACCATACACACTGTCTCTGCACAAATAAAGTCATGCATACGTAAACGCACGTATCATATATCCCGAAGGGAATTGCAACAATGTAGATTAGTGAGATTAGGAAAATATGTGCACAATTCGAGGAGCCAAATGTGTAGCCCAGCGCAGCCAGAGAGAATTTGTGTCGCTCTGCCGCCGGTACCTTCGCAACTACGAGGAAACGTATATGTATCTCAAGGTAAGGTCTGAAAATTTATTGCCACTAAACACGACAGCCAAAACCCTCGGGGTACACTGGCTGCCCGTGAAATTGCACGGCTCCCGCGCGCTAAAACACATATCCCCGATTCTATAAGTCGCCTCGGTTTGGATTTTACTATCGAAGACAGTGGCTGGCCCCGTTTACGTACCCTGCCTACTGTCTCGTACCCGATATTGACTCAATAGAATCCAAGATACACGGCAATTCCCAGAAACGGCATATTTTCATACGGCAACAACCTTTACACCCGTCCGACCCAATTTCACTCGCCATATATCGCGCAATTCCACTGACGACTACACACTCCCGGGAACTGCGGAGTTCGTGCCAATTACCGTCTCCGTTACGCTCTATTTGAATATCATTATACGTACGGAGACTTTTTATTTTGAATCCGATATAAGGACAGCACTCGATACGATTTAATAAAGACATTTTCAATCACTTAGTGGAATCGCGAGGCGAATTTCTGGTCCTACTTAATTCCGGACTAGTAAGTAATATCGCGTACAGATCGCTCGGATGGTTGAATATAAAGAAATGAAATATTCTTCTGTAAGTATCAGTGAATAATGCTCGTGTAATATTCAAGTAAGTTATACCCTTTGATCCTTTTGATGCATCACGGAGAAAAGTTTTAAAGGAATTGCATCATATGGTTAAACTGCTTACATCGGCAAATTCAACGAGACCTTTCTCAATTTTTCACGAATTTTCTCCATTTAATACATATCGGACACGCAGCCCAGCATCTACATGCAATTCCATTGAAAATCTATTTCAGTGCTCTACTCTCTAGTCACCGTGATGCCAATAAATTATTAAAATCCCTAGGAACGTAGCTTTCGCATACACGGAAATTGATCTCTATAAAGAAATTCCACGCGTATCGTTATGTACCAGCTGTATCCGTACCTGAGTTCAAGGAATTGCGATAAAATGCCAAACGAAAATTCCAAGTCTTCCTCGGCTACAGAAAATACTTCAGGTACTGTGACCTGTATTTTCTCAACTTGACACCGATAACGAAAATCCGAGAACTGACCTACGTCAACTTCGTCCGTCCACCCTTTGGTCCATCCAGCATCCGATCCACCCTTCGTCCGCGTGCCAGGCGGCTGCCAGCCAATTCTTTTTTCACCGAGAACTGACGAGCGGGCGTGACCTGGGAGTTGAGGTGGGACAGTCTCGACTCCGGCAAAACGAAAGATCTGACGGATTCTAGCGGAATAGACGGTAACTTAACGGATCCTGTCGATCTATGGAGTCGCGTAAAATTAGCAAACGCAACTGATGGGTTGAGATAAAGAAGCTGGGAAAAAGCGTCTGGTAAATGATAAATACTGCCGAAAACAAAGAGCGATCGATCGAGAAAGTAACAGAACGAACCGGAGCTGAAAATCGAAATCCCTCCACCAATTAATATACTGGGTGTACTTATCGGACCTGGTTCAGCCGATCCGTGAAGGCCAGGAATTGCATCCAGAGGTCACTGCACTATAGCACAGCACTGCACTTCCGAAACACACGTAAAAAATCTATAGGATTTTCTGGATACGGCGCGAACTTCCTACAGCGTGTAGGAAGCGACTAAAAAACCAATAAATAAATAGCCCGGGAGCGCGAGGAAGGCTCGAGGCACCCTGATCGGTGTCCCAAGACAGACTGACTTTGACAGCAGTCGAATTCGAAAACTAATCGTTCTGATTGGTCGAGATCCTTATGGCCGATAACTCTTATCCATTCCCACGAGTCGTCCCTTTAAACCAAATCGAGAGCGTTTCCTTAGCGAATCGGTACGTAACTCCTGGAGATCCTCCAGGGCCGCTTCCCCAGGGCATCGGCCGACAGCTGGACACCAAATCCTTAACCCGGGTCAGGGGATTCCCCCTTGTCCTTAACCGTGCCAAAACTATACCTCCGCCCCCTCTACACCCCTTTGCCAATCACCTAACCCGGGTCAGGAGGTTCTTCCCATGTCCTTAACTGTACCAAAATTCTATCTCCACCATCGGGGCGTCGATTCCCCACCAGGAGCTCTGCCGCTCCGAGAAGACGTCTTCGTCGGATCCTCCACCAGGCAACTCTGTACATCGAGTCTATCTCTCCTATCTCTCCGCGGCAAACTCGAGCACCTCGACTGAACAATAGAAAATCTTCCGACAGCCTTGACCTAACTGTGCCGATCAACCCGAGAGCGTAGCTTCCGAACAGGCTGGCAACCCGAATCGGTATCTGGAGCCGCCCTGTGACCGTGGATCGAAAAATGACGTCACAATACAATAAAAACCCAAGAACAACAAGGGTTGACAGCTTCGTGAAATAATCTTTGTACCATTGACGTTACGCACAGCAGAGACTCAGACAAGGACATCAAATTCCCTGGTAGAATTCATGGGCGTCTAGGGGACTGAAAACTTTAATCTGCCATTTCTAAAGCTCGTGTGAGAAACACGTCAGACCGCACAAAACTCAACAATGAAAACGAGGGAGAAACTTTGCTAGGTCGAAAATCCCTTGTTACTTCGTGTTGAATACCTTTTCATTAAAAATACCCCAAAACAATCCATTAAATAAAGTATGTGATACTTGGTACGATTGATATTATTTTTGAAAATTGGTAGACCTGCTTAATCGATATAAGCTAAATTAATATACCGTGTCGAGTAGTTGTATAACGGGTGATATCATAATTCCATAATAATTTTATATTTTTATACCCCTACACGGTATACGAGGACGTTGAATCGAGCGAAGGATAAATTGAGTGATCGTCGTTATCCTGGCGGAGCTTCACGACGTGCATAGATTTCACACTAGTGCACGGAAAGTAACAGAGTTCATTGCAGGTTCAGGCAGTCGGGTCACGTAAGGTAGGAAAGATGATATAACCGGGAAAAGCTATGAGTTAGCAAGGCCCGATAATTTAAAGATTTAATTTAGTCGTTCGGCAGCAAGTTAACGTCTGCACTGAATTAATCTTCGTAATCCGACAATCCGATTTTCTCCACTTGACTCGCATAGCTCTCTGGGGTTTCTATAGGGTAATCGCTGGACTATCCGTGCTATGGTTGTTTTGAAAAGCCAATTGAATTTTCGTATCCCGAAGCTCGGCTATCGGGAACACGCGTAAGCTTACCGCGCGCGAAATAAAGGGGGGATTCGATATTCGATTGGCTACTGGATAATTTGTGCAAACAGAACGAACGTTGGCGAACGCAGGTACTGAGGAGGCTGGATGATGGGAAAAAGGAGATAAAATATGTAAGAATGGGTAAACGAAAATTAAATTAATTTTAAGTAAGCAAATAGTGGATAAGCATGAAATCGGGTCAGTGACGTTTTTTGCGTTAAATTTATTCGATCGATCGGCGTTTGGCATTTCCTGGATATGTTGGAAAAATTATTTACTCCTCCAGTTGATTAAATTTTGAATTAACAACCCGGTATGTAGGAAAGGGTCCATTTTTTTTTCACGGCATTTGTTAACGAAAAACAATGGACGATCGAACGTCGCCGTACGAAACGAGCAGCGGAGACGAATCGTCAGCCGACATGTCACTTTCGTCGGTTTCGTCGGTGATGCTTCGCTCCTCTTTCTATCGTGACATTTCGTTCAGACCAAAAGCGCCAGGCTGCAATCGGGAAGGAAGTTTTGTTCGTAAAAAAGTATCGCAGCATCGGCTCTTTGTGAATTCGATCTTTTCTTTTACTTCTCGGCTTTCGTTCTCGCGGCTGATGCTCGACGCGGTTCTATAGACTGCGAAGGTTATTTCCAAGGGAATGTCGACTACCGGAATAGGTACGTTTTTAGGATTTACAAATAGTGTCGCGCACTTGTGAGGCAGCCTTAAATTTTTGACATTGTCAAGAAAAATTTTCATTACGAAAAAACCTTATCGAATATATACGTCGGGTGTTGCATTTTGTGATTTGATACCTGCGACTGATTTACCACCGACGGCGACGTCAGACGTCGAGATACGTTATAACGGGTGTGCCGAAAGATACTTAAAAATTTTTCCCAGATTTCACTGTTACACGTGCAAATTTACCAAATCCATATCTATCGAGTAAGTTTAAGGCTGTTTTCAAAGTATCACGTATATTTCCCATTCGCCACGTGTATATACCAAATGCCATACATCTTCGTATCAGCTTGAGATATCGACTGGGAAGTGTTATAAATTTCGAGTATCCTAACTTTCGATAGGAGCAGAGATAATATCTAAGGTATCGTCTAACGGGTGTTCTTATGAACCGTACTTGACTTATTTACAACCTGTCGACAAATTACGACGGTAACATTTTTCTACAGATTCAATATACCGGGTGACTCGTTGTAACGGAGAGTACTGTTATCACTGTTTACGTGAACAGTAGACGCATTTACGTGCTATGCTAAAGGGAAATAATGCTTCCAGCATTATCACACTTTCTTCTCTTATCAAAGCTGACATAAGTAGCAAGTAGCTACCATAATAATAAAAGAAAATTTGTGTTTGCTAAAAGTGAAAATTTAGCAATCAATACTTCCACATTGTTGAATATTTACCACTGGCGTTCACGCAATGTTTGCCAAATCAACAAGGACTAGTATCGCGGAATTTCCTTGGAACCTCAGAAGCCGCAGATTTACAAGACAAATTCGCAATTTCGTTAACCAAGCACTTAGCTCCTACGCAAGCAGCAGAGATAAACGTGAAATGAGCTACTTATCAATTTCTATACCGAAGATACTTTCTGATAAGCCGAGACACAACATTCGTACGTGATAAAAGAACTCGTGACGTAAAAAAATAAAAAATAAAAAAAATTGATAAAGTGTCACGCGATTTCAAAAGCAGAAAGACATAAAAGTGTCCTCCAACGCCGGAAGATGCTGGGATCGTTTAGATAAGGTCCAGGGACGGGTTGAAAATAAAAGAACGTCTGTTATCTATTGAGAATCCGCGATAGTGTCAACACCGGAAACCATCTCCGCGGCAAAACGTTAAATCAATTTACTTGACTAGACGTAAGAAAAGCATCGGAACCGACCGCTGCCCCAGCAATTCCAGTCGCCATTTATCGAAGGACAAACGAAATTTCCTACCGAGGAATCGTTTGCTCACCTAAGAAACGATCGATATTTCATCCCCTCGCAAAGCCTCCGCAAACTAAACTCGCACGGGAGCGCGAAGCTTTCGCAAATTCACGTGTTCCCAAAATTGTTACAGCCAAAAGCAGCTGCTTACGCGTCGTCGCCACTTTACCAGGAGCCGTCCTGATTCCCGACGCTTCGACGTGCTGTGTAAACGAAGAGGACGCACAGGCGGTTTCCGAATTCAGCCAAGAACAACAGCTGGGTTCCAGTCTGTTGTCGGTTGGATCCTGCGTCTGTCGGATTTGCCACACGAATACAAGCAAGGAGCCACTGATATCCCCTTGTAGGTAAATACTCGACCGGGTAAGAATTTCATTAAAAAAAAAAGGATATCAATAATTTTTTCAATTTCGCAAAAACGCGATTTTACCTGGAAAAAAATATATTTAAATAACCGTAGGAAGGCACCTTAGAAATTAAATTAAGAAAAAAAATTAATCCAGACGCGTAAAAATTTTGAGGTTATCTGCGTGAGAAAACTAAATTTCACCTATAATATTAAAATCGATTAATTATTATTTTCTTTTCCCAATTAAAATTGCATAAGACGGTCCCAGCGTTGCGAGCGATAACGCTTAAACGTTCAGACAATCGTATTTCGCGTACAAAACGAAGAGACTCGCCTTATTGATCGCGCGAGGGAGGTATGAAAATTTTTATTAATAAAACCAAGAAGTCTTTGGACTCTGCCAGGGATTAAAAGATCCAGTGAATTAATGCCCTATCGGATATTCCCAGGGTAAAGTAGCAGTTGGTATTAAGTATTATGGAACACTTCGTTCCGGAGCGTAGCTTTGATAGTAGCTCAGAGTGCAATGTAGTTTGTCTCTTAGCGTCACGGTAATTTATCCAAGCGAAGTCAGGGGACGCACGAAAGTCGACGACGCCAGCCGAATCGAGCGTGACGTCTAGTCTAGCTAACTTCAGTGCCCTCAGGTACTTCTCGACCATAATAAAGAAAATACGCCTTGCGTGTCGTATCGTTGAGCCAACTAGTAGCCGTAACTAGTTGCCCGAACGTTGCATCTTATCCCGTTAAACGTCACGAGGAAAACTTCAATTTCATCCATCGAGAAAGCTGCAGCGTTTTCGGTCGGTGCATTGAGAATTATAAAAGTGTTGCGTAACGATCCCCCGTAGAGTTTCTATGGAGCGACGAAATATATCGCACCGAGGACTGACTTCAGGACGATAAGAAGACACGTCGTAAAGGATACACTACGAATGGCATATGTATAGTACTGCCACATAGAAACGCGCTCTACAGTTTATATTAGGTTATATATATATATATATATAGTACGGCTAAGAATTAAATACGGTACTCCGCGTCCGATGAAAAGGAACTTGACCCGGCCGGGTTCTCCGCTGCAGAGTAATCAAGCTGGAAAGTAACTTTTCCACGTGTCTCGTTTGCGAGCTTTTCTCTTTCAATCAGCGTCCATTATTCCTTTTTCCACCGTTCGTCTTCGACCCAAGTCCAGGATTACAGGTTGACGTTGTAAATGGCAGCAGCGACTAGGACGGCTGCAGCAGCGCCGTGTTTCGTGCACTAAATGAATTAAGGGGGAGACGTCGCGTCGTACCGATTTTAATTACGATTCGTCATATACAAAACCGCAGTAAAAGGGGACATCGGCACTCGTGGAATACGACCTCGAAAATTTCAAAGCTTCAATCCACTTTCTCCTTTCTCCTACTTTCTGTGGTCTCCATGCTGCCACTTGCTCCAGCTTCTCTGCGACACTTCGATTCTATCCTCGCGCGTCATATTTGAAACGTGAGTGCGAAGGTCGACTATCTTGTTGCACGTATCCTGATGACCCTTGACCTGCGATGTCTCTTTTGAAAATTTTACAAAATTAAAAAAATCTTTATAATTGATGTGACGTGTCGTCACTCTTGTCACGGTTATACCTAATGGCTTTTTTTGGTCTAACAAAAATGATATCTGGCACGAGGAACTTTTTTAACGGGTCAAGAAAGACTTTGGGTAGTGCGTGAACTTTGAGGTCATGACTTATCAGGTCAGGATGGTTTGGTTTCACGGTAAAGATTATTTGCTGTTGCAAGGCTGGTCCACGCGGAAGAAGAAAAATGAGTAAATTCGTTGTCGCTCAAAGAAAAGGCCAAGATACTTTTTCGTTAAATTTGCTTCGAGACACGATAGCCACCCGTTAGAATTCTTGGGCGCGAAACGTCCCAGCGCCTATACACGATTCGACGATTCAATTAGAAAGTTTCGAAGGGATGGGCGCCGCGCGAAAATTCAGCGGCTACTTCCGCGGACGACGCAGCGTTGAACGGAAAACTTAAAAACGAGTTTTCCGTCGCTAATTTTCTTCAGGTATACGCGTGCGCGAGGCTAGAATGGATTTTCAAGATGACTTCTCGCACTCCTTGCCAAGTTACCGTAATCGCATCAAAGCCAAGCTATACCCACGGTGTCTCAATGCAAAGTAACTCAACAGCCAAGTCAGGGCCATGTTAAAACAAACCCCGTACGTTTTAAATGCATTACGAACGTCGGAATAACGAACAACCCCCAGAGACGGATGAGCCCATAAAATACGTGTACAAAGTATAAATGAGATTCACGAGGAATCCACTTTTACTCATCACCCGCTATATTCCTGATATCCCAATACCTACTCGTTTCGAGAGTCACAGAGGTACCTGTGAGAACTCCCCTTGACGCCTACCTACATATACAAGGTAAAAGAATGTAAAGCATCTGGAGGTCAGGTTAGGCTGGATTATCAGGACACGAGTCAAGGAGTTTCTATATACAGGCGAGAGAGCACGTGGCATTCCTATGCCTGACAAGCATATCATGTGGTCCTATGGTTCTATGATCTTATGATCTTATGATCTTATGCTCCTACGATCATATGATCTTATGGTCCTATGGTCTTATGCTCCTACGATCTTATGATCTTATGGTCCTACGATCTTATGATCTTATGGTCCTATGGTCCTATAGTCTTATGGTCCTGTGCTCCTATGATCCTACGATCTTATGATCTTATGATCTTATGATCTTATGGTCCTATGGTCCTATGGTCCTATGGTCCTACGATCCTATGGTTTCATGGTCCTATGATATGGTCCGCTGGTATGCTTTGACAGAAATTCCTCTTCGAGAAGCAAAGTTCGAGAAATACACAAAGACTCTTCTTACCAAGTGGTAACTATTGGTAATGAAGATGGAGGAGGCTCTGTTTACCAAAAATCCCTAGACAGCTCTACGACTTAATCACGACTTACGCCACTAACGCCAGAATCGACTTAAAGCCCCCACGCAATTATCGACTGCATACCCCAGCGACCTCGCACTGGATTCGCAATTACGTTGATCTGCTTCGACAGTTGGCGCATCGACCTGCATAACTGCAATTTCTAGGTGCAAAGGCAGCCTGGCTTACGTCCACTTGTCGTGTCTGGAACGCTGGCTAAACCAATCTTGTCGAAGTT
>JARPRH010000662.1:176873-198826 GCA_031763665.1 Calameuta haemorrhoidalis
CCACTGTATGTAATCGGAAAGCGATACGAACGAGGATGATTCGCGAATTTCAATTCGCCAAAAGCTTTAAAGCTGCTTGCGAAATCCTGCGGAAACTTTGTCTTACGTTAGACGGTATTGATTGCTTCGACACTGACTTTGATAACGTTAACTTTTACGAGCTCGAGGCAAAGGTACAAAGGTCCAGAATGAGGACGACTTGTTCCCGGAAATTTATTCGCACAGACCGATAAGTTACGATTGAAATGGATGATGCGAGACAAGTTAAGAATTTTTAAATTATTTGCATGTGCAAAAATATTACCCCTCCGTTTGAAACCAAAACGAAGATCAAATTACCCCTTGCCATAGGTACTCCCGAATATGTGCAAATACATTTGCACAGGCGTGTAAAAATAATTGCGAGAACGAAAAAGAAGAAAAAAAGTTTGCAAAAAAAGATGGTTAAGAAAGTAATTTGGCGTCTTATCAGAAAATTTTACATAACCAAATAAGATAAGTACGTGTGAAAAGAGCAAATGACGATCGATCCGAGCGGAAACTAATATACAAGAGGAAGAAAAAAAAATCCTTAACGATATAAAATACGTGTCTTGATTGCAAAGGTAGTCGGCGTTCCGCAATAAACCGAAAGCTGGCCACCATGACGACACGGATTTCCGCCGCTATAAAATGCAATACATCGTGTATCGCTCGTAAAAGCACCAGCGGTTCCCCCGGCGCGGCACCGCTAATGCATTTTTCGAATGAAAAGTTTGCATTCTATTTCGAGCCGGCGCGCGTTGTTTTAAAGGCGTCTATTAAACAATGCAAATTCCCTAGTTACGCGGTTGCGATTCTTTCTATTTCCGTGTATGCATACGTGAAAAAAAAAAAATTCAATTTTTTCCCCCAGCAAATCTGCCCCGGAAATATTTTGCATCGAATATAGGCACGCGCGAAATATCAAAACACAGACTGAAAAGTTGGTCAGCGTGAGTGGACAGTGAAACCAACAAAAAAAAAATTTCTTCCACAGTGTTAATCGACCCGACAAAAGCAAACTGCGAGAGAAATTACAAGATACGTTTTACGCCGTAAAATCTCCCTAGAGATTCCCACAGCTCTTATCCTTCGAGCTTTAACGAGTTACCGAAAGTTCCGCTAGGGGAGCCACCGCAGCTAGTAGCCATGCGTCATCCGAAATATGAAAACGGCAAAGTTAGCAGCCTGGAGCGTCTTCTTTGTGGTGAAACTAGGTTAGTCGAGGGTAACCAGCGACAAGAGAGAAGAGAGACAGTGGCGACCTCACGTGCTCCCGCGGGAAGTATTAAGGACTTCCTCAAAGTCCAGCGTGAAAGAGTCAAGCAAGTAAAGAGAGAAAAGGAAAAAAAAGTCCTTTGGAGAAGAATTTTCGAATCTCCCGCGAAAAACGTGGCAAAGGATTCTAGTTTACGATTTCGTCGAAATTTAAACCTGCGTCGAAAAATACTCGTGCTTTATGCAACGTGCTATAAAATTTTCAATGAATTGACGCGCTGTAAAACATTAGTGAAAACACGTGGACGATTCGGCGATCAAGAATTGCATTCACGCCCGAATTAGTTAATTTACATTGACAGGCCTATATGTACATACAAGCACGACCCGTATAGACTTTTAGTAATCGAATCACGCGCCCAGCAAATTATAGGTTCGTTCTCTGACAAACTCCCAGACTGCAAACTAATTGAATCGTACTATCATTCAAATTCCCGCTATGTACGCGTGATTGATAAGGACTCGACACAACAAGCACAATCCTTCCGCATCCATAAGGTTTCAATGAAGTTTTAATTACGCGAATCGATTGACTCGGCCATTAGCGTATCTGCTGCTCTATAATCCCGCTAGGATCGCTTCGGTCGCTGATAAAGATACGAGCGACCCTCCGCTATTCACAGGGCAATTCGACTGCGCACCCTAATTTCCAAAATTTCACCAGTTCGGCATAGGGTGGCGTATACTTTTTTGAAAAAAATTCACATTTTCAAAATTCTCAACCCACGTGACTTCTTCCCTCGCTCCGGGACTTTACAGATATAGACGACATTGAAACAGGCAGTGGAGTCAATAGCACCACAGATAACAACTTCCTTCCAAGAAGCAGACTCTGGTCCAGCGCCTTAATTCATTGCGACTAAATCTCGCAAAAAAGATCCAGATGTCTTTTCAAGCATCCTCAACCGCAGCATCCCTGACTAATACGTACAGCATTCTGGTTTCGTGGAATTCGCGAAGAAAAAAAAAAAATTTATTCATACCTTCTGATAACTGCGTGATTGCGTCTTCCTCCCGTCAAAGAAAGTTCCAACGAGATGGGATTAAGAGAAAAGGTCTTATCTCGTTCCCCGATCTGTCTACGCAGTAACGAATATAAGAAAATTGAAAAATAATCCCGGGTAACAGGATACCCCGAACCCAGACTCTATTCCTGGAATCTCGAACTTACCGCAAAAAACCTTTACATCTCCATGAACTTTGACTCCGTAGATATGACGAACGAAGAAAATTAATTTCAACCGAGATCCCGAGAAGTCGATTTAGCAAGCTTTAGGATCTTTACACGAGCGCGTATCAAAGATCGCGACGGTATAGTCGTACGTCGAAAAACCGTCGAAGACTATGATTATTATTCCGCAAAAATAAATCTATACAAGTGAAGCAATGGAAACGTGAAAAAAAAATTCTCCAATGAAAATTTATTCCGACCAATGTACACGGTGGTAAAAGAAAAAAAAAAAAATCCAGATAAATCGAAGATATCGAGATGTCAAACGAGCGACTAACATAAATGGTCGTGCGAAGTCGTAAAGAGACTGCCGTTTTCCCCAGTATCGTAAAGAGAAATCCCTATACTTAATTTTACACGCTGCTCGAGATACTTTGGAAATGCGTGATCCACTTTCGATACATATATATGTATATACACGTACAAGGACACGCACGCGCTACTTGAAGCAAGAAAAAAAAAACAAAGGAAGAAGAAAATAACTCCCACGCAAGTTCTATATACGAATCGATCCCCAAATGACAGAGTGAACGATGACAGTAGTCCTTTGGAATAAATTAGGATAATCACGAGAAAGTTCCGTATACCCATCGGTTTTTTTTTTTCAAATTTTTTGCCCCCTCCCCCCATCACCCTCTTCTCGCTCCGTTTCTCCCCGATACAGACTTTCCATATGAGCTAGCAGCCATCCACGACCCACTGCCAAAGAAAACTAATATCCCAGTCGGGAGGAAATAATATATCCGCAGAGTGACTCCTCGGTTCGAGTATAAAGCCTCTAAAGACTGTCGCCTTCGAAGCTTCGATGAAAGCTGGCCCTAAGCATGGAAAACAAATGACTAGAAGTTAGCCGAGTTCTGATCAGCGAGGAAGATTAATTATCAAAATTTGAATCCAAAGTCTGGTGTCGAAGTAAGACGAAGAAAGCAAGACACGAATTTCCTGAAGGAAAAAAAAGTTTTTGAAAAAATATTTTTCATCCGACTAATCGCAAAGAAGAAATATGACGTTCGTTTAGAACGAGCCTATATATATTTTTTTCCCAGCTATAACTACATAAATCGGTACAGTCCGTGCGCGTAGCCAGATGCGACGTTGCCAAGGCTCGTCCGTGTAAAACGGGAGGCCCGAAAGTTAAAGCGAAATCGACGGATCCTTCGGAACTGTCAGGGGACACGATAACGCTCGCCAAAAGCTGCCGTAACGATTGTCCGATTCTCATAGGACTGCCGATGTTAAAATTATGAAAATACAACCGGAAGTTATATACCTCGTTTCCGGTATAACGCACGTACATACGTATACAGGTATAGACATGGGAACAAAGATCGCTCGTCGTCTACGCAAAGACAAAAGTTTCTCCAATTATCGGATAGGAAGGTGGCCGGCATCTTTCCAAAGTATAAGTAGTGCAGCTGGCTGCCATAAAAGAATAAAGCCAATGAGAGAATATCCCAGGGTGGATATATGGGATACGTTTAAATAGAACTTTGCAGCCCGTTTGGTAATCCGCCCGAAGGTTTTCGAGGTTTCCGCCGTAGGCTAATTCCGAAAAGTTCGTATCTTTATATTCGCCGCTAACGAGGATTCTACTTTCCTTAATCAGCCCTGTTATCAGGGTTCACGAGGTGGTATGTGCAGAGAGGCTAGATGAGTAGGCTGCAAGATTTTCCAAACCAGGTCCCGAGACGTGTCCCCGTGTCCTACCCGTTATACACACGGTAGACGTCATAAGCGCCTGGGCAATTACCAATCCTGCGCGGGTCACAATTCTGCAGGCTCATTTCCGAAATTACCGGAATGAAAACACCAGTTGCCAGCCCGTAGCAGCCATCGGCGAAGCCTGATCGAAAACGCCCGTCGCTACGTGGAAAGCGGAACGGCGCCGCCCGTGACTTCCCTTCCGTCCCTTCGACTCGGGAATTAACCCGAATGCGCGTTATTGGCTCTCCGGTGAATAATTGCGTCGTTAATGAGTAGCCTCGAACGAACGTGGCAGATTTTGCGATTTGCAAGAAATTTCGCGCGGTTGCCGTATCCAAGAGTGCGAATGACCTTGCGACTTGCGATTTAGGAAGTTTTCGATCGTTTGCCAATGGCTGTTTCTCGGACACCCTGTATACCCGTCGTGTACCTAGCGCGTGGCTATTTCTCGGACACCCTGTATACCCAGCGCAAGATGCGCCGCCCTGACTCGAAAGGGACAAAGCCTACTGGGATTTTTGATGTTTCAAGTAAATTTTCAGCAAGTTTTGGGATCAACGTTCACGCTGTCAGTGTCCACCGGAAGTGGTCAAATCCAGCTGATCTTGCTCGCTGTGACGTCTTACCGGGGAATCGTAGATTCTTACAGCCCATAATCGCGTATTCGTAAGGGCGAATCTTCACGTATAAATAAATATGAATCTCTACAGGCACTCTCTGATTCCGCTCGCGTGCCATCACCGGGTAACAGCTGATCGAGACGACTCTCGTCGACTACATGAAATCTGCGATTTCCCATAGACGACTGCGAAATTTCGTGCAAATATTATTCTCCGTAATGTACACAGTGGTAAAATAGTACGAGGGCCCGCTTCGTTGAGTCAGGCGACTTGTGGAAACGCAAAGCAGCTTTCGACACAATCACGACTCCTATAACATATACTTTACATATATACGTGGGAGAAAAAAAAATGATAAAAATAATTGCACAAAATGGCAACAAAATTTTGGCAAACAGTCACGGACATCCGTCAGCTTGAATCTCGTGAAAATAGAGAATTTTTAGTATTTCGCTCAAACGAGGCTACCGGTTTGTATTTTGAAAATTTGAAGAATGACAGCATCCTCGTTCGGTCCATAATTGATAACAGTCACAGATTAATTGTCAGACTGAAATCGTAAGATTAATTAATTCAAAGGACTTTGAATATTCGTCGTTTCCATAGATATTTTTTCCGCGACGCGGCCGCGATCGTTTGTCTCCGTATTACGTCAGCCCTGACCTGGGACAATAGTCCGCGAAAAAAAAAAGAAATGACACAGCCTCTCGTCCGTCAACAAGTATACAGCGTGACGACGCGCACAGCTTGTAACAGCGATTCGTATGATAATGCCATTGATAACGTAGCAATCAGAGACTATTGTTCCTACTGCGCGACCAGTCGCACGCGACAAGCTTCTCATTAGGATTACCCTTAACATCTAATATATTAAATCACGTACCATCGACTGTACTCCGAGGTATTTTCAAGCGTCGAACGACGCTGCGATTCGCCTAAAGCAAATTAACTCAAACCGGAAGTTGGTTCCTACTCGTAGCGGAAGTCTACAGTAACGAAGTTAACTTCCTGCTCTTATGGGCTCTCACTCTCTCCCGTACTTGCTCTACTCTCTCTCTCTCTTTCTCTCTCTCTCTTAGTACTTGCCCTAATCGTCGCTGCAAACGTTAGAGCAAAACTCTCATGTAGGTCAAAAATATAACGCGTGTGTAAATAACGGCGGATCTGCGGGTAGACTCAAATGATATATATAATACACATACATATATATATATGTATATATATATATATTAAATAAAATTCCGTGCAAAAAGTTATTTATGTAGATTGAATTTATTGAAATGATGTGATCACAGCGAGCTTTAACGTTAATACCATTATTAATGCATTTTGCAAAAAAATGACCAACCACTCGTTCTATTCGTCATCCAATAACGCCCAAGCGCACGTCTCGATTGTATTTATCAAAAATTTATTCGAGCTCTGAATACGAGAGCTCTATATACGGATCCTCGTTAAAAAATCTTTTCAACGACAGCCTAATGGAATTTCAATAATTTTAAAAATTTCACGTATTTTCACTGGTAGCTTTCATCGTCAGAAACGACTGAAAATTTTCTCTTTCAATTTTAAGTTAATATCCGCGTGAATAGATTCCCAAAAACCAAAAGCGACTATCGTGTCGAGAATAGCCGTACAGCTGGGTCGGACTAGACTTTAGAAATCATGTATAGTATCAGGAGTACCGTTATGCAGACCTCTAGTACAGTTGATCCGGACATGTCCCATACTTTTGCCATACTTGAGCCAGACTCGAGGACTCTGAGGTATGAAAGAAACAGGTTTGTAACAAGTACGGAACCAGTCCCGAGACTAGTGAAAAGACTTTATCTAGACCTCTGAAATAATTACGTCATACCTTTCCTTATCGCACTGACCTATTGGCCTTTTCGATATACTTTAATCTTGATCCAACGTCAACCGTATATTTTTAGCCTGGAATGTACTCGGGGCTTTACCGAGCGACGATATCCTGGATAGGAGCTAATTAATTTTTAACATCAAAAAGGACCCGTCCAATTTACCTTCGCGCCCGAGCAAGTACAGGTCCTCGAGTCTCGTAGTGGTTTTGCTTTTCAATTTTGATTTCTGCCAACGAAAATTGCACGATCCGGGACTAATTCAAAAACTACTATAAAAACGTCAAATATGAAATCTCATATCGTTCCCCATCTCGATGTTACATTGATCGACTTCAACGGGAATCTCGACACTGATTGGCTTTCGAGTACCGATGGTCTCTTGAGCAAATCTGTCTCTTGGCACAAAGTCAAATTCTGAATGGATACGGAGCGAGGAGAAAAAAAATTTGTTGTACAGTCGAGATGAAAATTATTTTTGACAACAGATCCAGAATCTACGGGCGATTAAATGAAACATTGATATTTATGGTACCTAACCGTACTCAAATTTGGACATAGTTCACGAACTGTTAATGGGGAACAAACTTCGGTATTTACAGCCGCGCGAAACAATGTATCAAATCGAAACGTACGTTTCAGCATTCTAAAACTGAAACAGGGAATTCGAATTACAGCCGGCAGACGATTGTGAGAAATTTACGTATCGCTTTTAATACGTGGCGGCCTATAAACACATTGCGAAATGCGATGAATAATAAATAATAAAAATTAAAACTCACCGCTCTGTCGCCTAGCTGGTTCACTCTGCAATGTAAGAAAGCCGTTTGTCCGACCGCAGCTGTCACATTGCGCGGCACGTGGAATTCGAAGTACGGCGAATCGCTAGCGTTGTGGGAGTTTACGATGGCATTGCTCGAAAAGTCCAGTTCACGAAACGTATAACCTGTAGAGATAAGAAAATTGATTATTGGTCTAAAAGAAAATTGATTTTCAATAAATTTCAATAACGAACTTCGCCCTACTTGCTACACTGATGACCAAAAAGTCCATCAACGTACTATTGCCCAAGATACAGGAAAGAGTACGCAAAGAAATTGGGAAATAATTTTAAAAAATTTTGAAATCGTAAAATTTACGAAATTCAAAGACACGGATACTTCCGCAATGTATTTCGCGAATTTTTCCAGAATCGCAGAACAAGCATGATTAACGGCGAGCTCTTAATTTCCACCCGTTATATTAAACGTACGATTAAGTTCCTACGAACGAATATCACGTAATAGCCCAGGTCAGTGTTACATGTTCAAGAATAAATGGTTCCAGCCAACCCGCTGAGAAATTCCGTAATTAATTATACAAAATTATATAAAAATTAACTGTTATCCAAATGCCTTGCATCTGCTGTAAAAAAAATTTTTAATATTTTTTTTTTCAAAAACCGTATTTGACCTCGTTGCGTGAGAACGAAAGGGACTATTGTGACATTACCCAGTGACATAACAAAACGTATGAATATAGTTATAGCCAAGCCAGTATGCATTATGGCGGACGGAAATAAATTCGATTTAATATATATTTCCCGACCTCTAAATGCTCGAGTGCTCCGCGTAATAAAGCGACGACCCGCCGCCATTCGGGCCACCAGCGACACTTTGATAAATGTAGCGAAAATACAATAAGAAAGAAAGAAAAAAAAACAAGAAGTGACCATTTTATTTTTACCAGAGGATTTTCGATCTACCGTGTTATTTCTTGCGGTCCTATGATATAGAGTGGCCACACGTTATTGTCCGCCAGCTATTCTCCTCATTGACGTTCATTTACACGCTACAAAAGCCCCAAAGGGGATCGTCGCGTAGAGCTTGATTTCTCGCGCGACCATTCTCTAGTTATATTCCCTTGGACCCGCTACACGAGAAAGTGAAAGAATAACCAGCAGAAGCATCGATGATTATCATATCGTCATAGGCAACAGTAAAATTGTTAAAAAAAAATTGATAAGAATAAAATCGTTGAATAAAAT
Organism: Calameuta haemorrhoidalis; assembly: GCA_031763665.1. NCBI lineage: Eukaryota > Metazoa > Arthropoda > Insecta > Hymenoptera > Cephidae > Calameuta > Calameuta haemorrhoidalis. The sequence continues at coordinate 185,613 of JARPRH010000662.1, forward strand.
CACGGTCAGATGAGATATATAACTTTTTTCCAATTAATAAAATTACAGCAAGTAAAAAAAAATTGAAAAATTCAACGAGAAAGGCTTAATTCTTTTATTTGTGCAACTTTTAAGAACCCACGCTCGACAACCTAGAGAAATAGATTCTGGGGCTAATTGAGAAAAAGGCGCCCGGAAGGAAGGCGAAGTGGATTAAGGTAAGTCGGACTTTCGATGCTATGAATTAACACTGGGGTCACGGAACGCGAAAGATCTACGAGCTTTTCCCTCTCGGCAAACCGCCTACCGATTCGAACCAACGTAATCTCGTACGTTGTATACCTATATATATACGTATCTACCTATGTTATATATATGTATATATATATACACATGCCCACGGCAACCAACCCACTCATATTTTTGCGAATCTGACAGAATCACGAAACCAGAACCCCAACCCTTCACAGACTGGACCCATTGTAAATTTCGCATTGGTTGTATTTCGCAACTTTATCAGAAAATCGAATTAAACTTGTACATGTCTCTCCTCCAGCATCATCATCCGGTCCACTGATCCCCCTATATACGTTTCCCCGCTATCCTTCACCGTGATCGTTCCTCGCCGCAAACTAAAAATATTCAAGTTACGACACCACAGCATTAAAATTTGCGTGAGCAATTACTTAAAACAAAAAACTCTAGATGGCTCCTCGATCGATTCCCAGTTAATTGAAATCTCGCGTGACTCGAGCTCCACTTTTACCTTTTTCCCCCGAAAAACATTAGATTCCCGAAGGTAGAATTTCTTTGAAAATATATATATATATAAGAAAGCCTCCAATCAAGTCCAGCCGATAAGGTCAATAGGTCGCGAAACGCGATCTAGTACCACTCTGATTACACCTTATCACATTGGCATCTCCCTCGAAATATAAAATTCAACTACCCAAGGTATAACAAAGATTCGACCACGTAAATCCCAGTTAGCATTTAAGCACTCATGAAATCTTTAAAATAAAATTCTCCCATAGTTCTAACAGCCGACCTTTGACCCCACAACGTAGCACAGCGCAAAGATTACAACACGATAACCGATAACGAAGTTCCGCACTTAGTCGTCAAATATCAATGACACGACGCGACCCTAAATCATACCTATATTTACAACGCGTAAAAAGGCACCAGTCACTATATGCAATTGGAAAAAAAAATGGCAATTTGAAACGTAAAAATGTTCAGTATTCGAACTGCCATTAAAATGTCATATATTGTCGAATATTTCGCATAGTTGCAGCCCTGCGTTAATGGACGCGAAAATAACGAAAATATAAATTTGCAATTTACCAAAAAGGGTAATGGCACACGTTGGGACGATCCGCAGCAAATACGACAGATAGTACCGATACGCGCGTACACGCGTAATGAAATCATAGGCGCTATCGCCAAATGGATAGCAGCACGCGAAAACAGCCAGAGGAACTCAATCCCGGTATCACGTGACCAGAGGCAATAATGAAATTTCAAACTCTCAAAACTTTAGTCTATATTTTCGAAATTAGACTTTATCCGCTTGAGATACTTGGCGATCAGTGATAATTAAATATAAATATATATTTTTGTGTACTATGCTATGTATATGGGATACATGTGCGTATAACGATATTGTGCACGGTCACCCGTTATATGTATAATTCATTACGTCTTAAGCCCTGGGTGTTTTATGGACGAGTAGCGATTGCCGCAATCAATACGGCCGCACAATAAATAACCAATGTTTCAGCGTGAACCGTTAAAATGCCTGCATCCGCGATCAGAGGCATAAAGTCAACCGTAAAGGAGAAGCGGTTGATGTTAACGATTTTTCAAAAAATCGTGTCACTGAAAAGATGGGAAATCGATATTTTTGATGTTCGAAGGATAGTAAAAAAATTGATTTTTTTTCACCCTCCGTGTCTCAGGCTAGTTGGAAAGTTCAGTTTCGTCGATTCTAGTCGTCACGCTCGAACCACGTGGGCTGACGCGGAGGTGTAAGGATTTTGGAAAAAATAATTAAAAAAAAAATTTAAATATATAAAAACTCCGGGCTGAACCAAAGACTTTGGCCACTCGTGTTCCTTATCGTGAGTGTGATTTTCTGATTCTTCCGTATCGAAGATGTTATCTCGGCGAGGCTCTCCGTGAAATCTCGAGAGGCTGCGTCCGGGTAATCACCAATAATTACAGGGTTATTATAATTAAAGGTATTACTCTGGCCGAAGCACTAATGCCAGCCGATAAATAAAGATCAGCGCTAATCTCGCCACTAATGAGGATCCTTTTTGTCTTGTAGTTTGCCCAAAGCAGAAGAGAGACGGCATTCGGAAATTGTTCCTCCTTTCGTGGAATTAATTTTGGTCTTAAGCGGGCAGCGTCCCTGATACCCAGGAGTCCCGACGAAGTAAGGAGGGATCTTTGTAGATGCGACATTGGAATTCCTTTCAAACCGGAAATCCTTGCGTTCCCATTAAATCCCACAAGTAATCGGAGTCCGCGAGAGCTTTACAGCGGGCGTAATTCCAAAAAACGAATAACGACTCGTTCCAGGGCAAAACGCATCCCCAAAAGTCTCGTGGGACAAAATTTCAAAATTACCAGGCAGAGAGATACAAAAACCAAACAAGTAGAACCAGACAGATCCAGAATCCATACATCCACACACATAAAAAAAAAATGAAAACCGATGAAATATTAAAAAAAAATATAATTCCCAAATTCGATACAAAAAAAAAAGAGTAAAAACGCGATAGGATCAAAGAAGAATTTCGTTCGCGATCAATTTAACAATAACGAGGATTGTCGAGTGACAAATTTGCCAATCGCTTTTTGAAGGATCTTCAAAAAAAAAAAAATTCAAAAAGGACCCTACATCCTAAACCCTCCTCGACAAAGAATATAAAGGACGATCCTTCGAAAGTGCCTAATCTCGCCTACTGATAATATCCAGCTTTACTGTTTTCCTTTTCATCTCCTCGAGGATCCCGAACAACGCTACGGTAACAGGGCAAAGGAGTTTAATAAGAATCCGATTCGGGCAGCTGCCTGCAGCGCGCTTTAATTTCACGGCGAAAAACGAAACTTCCCCATAATCCCCATTGAAGTGAAGATTTACCCGCGCCTATTCAAAAGGCATTGCGTGAAGCACGCGCGTACCGTCCGCCGGCTGGGCCACGCGCTGCGAAGATTTGCCGGCTAAACTTTTGAAAGCTGCCTTAATCCGCGACCCACCACTCCCCCCTGCTGCCCCTGATAACGGGACGCCCCTGATATACCACGCGAGAAAATCCACACTGAAAAGCTTCAAATGTCTATTAAAAGCCTACGCGAAGTTGCTCCTAGGTCAGATGGCGCTGCCGGCGTTCAGTAAACGATCGACTAATGAAGGATCGATCGGATGAACTCGGGAGATGTTAGAAGAATAGAATTCAATTTTCCTAGTGGAATAAAGAAAGAATAAGAGAGAGATCACGAATATTTCCGCGATAAAACAATCGGCGAATTCGCAAATCCACCCACCTCCGTCGGGGAGGTCACCGTACTAACCGTGAGTTACGTCACGAGACTTCCTCGCAAACTCCCACCACGTTATAAATATAACCCATGAATGCGCTGCTTAAACTTTGAGAAACTACAGCGCCCCCTTTTCGCCCCTGCTTCTTTAAACTTAGTCCGCTCCTGGCAACCCTACGCAGCCAGGCTACACGAGGCTATACCCAACGCGTATGCGTCATCATTAATACGACGGTTATCGCGTGAGAGATACGTGAAACGCCGTTATACGGCTTCCCGTGAATATCCATGTTACAGCGATCATGAATCAAACGAAACAAATAAACTCCAGAGGGTTTCCACGATACCGAGATTAAATAGAACTAAATATCTATATAAACGACCGACTGTGTGCGGCAAAGCGAGCTTCGTTCATTAGTTCCACGATTCGCCGTTGTTCTCGAAATAACGTGGCGTCTACATCGGCCCACAAAGGTATACCTATAGATATCCTATATTATTTTGCGATCCGAGTGTCTTTGTGGGAAAAAAAAAATACCCAAGTCACAGAGAAAATGTCTCATATATACATACATATATATGAAGGCCAAAGTTCGAGTCGAGATTTATTATCAGTGTTCGCGACGAGGGGTAGGATAAAGTTTATAATGATAACATTGTCAACGCTAAAGACAACAAACACCTCAGCCACGCTCAACGAAAATTCCTCAAAAGATTCGTCCAAGATTTTCTCTGTCGTCCCACAAGCATATATACGACTCGCGGAATGTATTAAAGCACCCTTATTCCTTTTTAGGGGGGTAGAGCGTAGGCGTATATCAGGAAAGCACGTAAGTTACCGCATTAATACACTCACCCGCACAAATTCCAGTGGGTGATGGCGGAGCGAAGCGGAAAAGACAAGCACTGGGTCAGACAAGACGGCACCGTCGAAACGGACTGTGACTCGCGAAGGGGTAGGAAAATAGTATTAAAGAGGATGAAGCTTACGAGCTTCCGTATCTTGCTCGCTTGGCTTATTCTTTTCGGTATACCTATTTCGTGTAGGAGCCTCGTTACATTTAGTTTTACTTTCCCGACGCTAACTTTGACTTCGGAAGCTTTGAGCTTTTTCCGCAGGAAACTCTTCAAATAATCACTGGCCCCCCCAAAGTTCTGCCCACGTAAAACGACTTAGCCGAGCTTGAACGGAGCTTTGAGCTTCGTAGGTCGAAAACGCGTGTCTTTCGATGTACCCGGTATGTGCAGGTAGAAATTGTCGGGATGCAATTTCAAGATAACGTTTAACGTGCGTACTATGTATATTCTGTACCTCGGTATCTATAGGGTGGTCGTAATGAAACTTATGAAAATTATATTTACGATTAAATTTCACGATGTACGATCCAACTCCGTATGGGGTATTGGTAGCGAATGCGAGCTTGGGTAATACGGATATTACGTAAACGTAATAAATGGCGTATCGGACGAGACACGAGGCATTTGCAGCAGGTGCAACAAATGCATCTCGGAATGATTATCTCGTAAAGGTTAGAAACCCGGTTCGTACGCAGCTGCATATTCATCTTGTTGTGCTGTAAGAATCGAGTGTACGAAGATATCGCAGTGCTTGATATTGTTATATGTGAATTTAGTCACGGGTGAAAAAGGAGGTCGGACCGTGTGAATTATTTTCGATTCGATTGACAATTTTTTTTTTTGGAAATTTACAGAGCGACTACTGAAATAACAGTAAGGGCGCTTAGAGCGTGCAATTTTTTTCCGATACGGTAATTAACGTGAAATCGAATATTTCCTTCAAAGGGAAAAATAATTTTAGCGTTTAGTGACGTTGCGGTCCGACGGCCTGGTGCCATTAGAAAAAAAAAAAAAACTTGATTAAGCCTGAAAACTGATGAACGCCAATGAATATTCGAAAATCACGGAGATAATAAAAAATTTGACTTTTATTTTTCAAAATCTCAGACCCGGGGATTACGATTAAGAAAAAAAATTAACTGTGACTGTAACCAAGAGATACGTAAAAAAGGAGGTAACACTATTTTTTTTTAATTACCAACCCTGTATATAATTCACATACGCCACTTATCATCCTTACTGCAAAGTGTTAATTCGTTCATATAATACGAATTCAATAAGAATACAAATTCATAAATTAGTAGACTATTGAGAGCGAGCTCTTAGAAAATATCATTTTAAATTCACTCCCAGCAGTATACTAATGAATGAATTTGTATTCCATGACCGTATCCGTATATCTGTATTATGTGCCCTGTATACCTGTAGCTAATAATTTCTTTCTTCTTACAGAATATTATATTTGTTCCTCCTTCGCTCTCTCTCCCTCCCTCACCGTCCCCCCATTCACAGCCGAGAGTGCTTCAACGTCGTTAAATTTTATCCTTTTTAATAATTATACAAATTTCCCTCAGAGGTATTTCTATACGTCACTTTACCCCACACTGTATATATAAGCTCCGTAAAAAGTATCCGACTAAACCAATTCTACATTTCACGTCAATTTGTATTCTCCTATGCGATACACAGAGCCAGCCTAATCTTACCACAAAAAACAAGCAGTCGTTCGCATTTCAATCTACGAGCTGCGCCAATATCAGAATTTCATTTTCCAGCAATAACACACCGAATTTCCGTATTCCTCGTCATTCCGCCTGTAGCAGATTGTAAGGCGATGCAACGATCAAACATGCCTTCGCCTCTTCTTCGTTTGCCCAATACGAGGAAACAAGATGGCAGCTGTGTATCTACCTTAGAGAGAGAGAGAGCAAAGCGTAGAATCTACTAGCGTAAACGGAACACATCCGTTACTCACGGTTAGCGTGTCAGAGCAGCATTGAATCGACGGTTTCCTTTTATGTGAAACCGCATGTTTCCTTGGTAAATTCTATGCATTGCGAATACGTCAGATGCAAAAGTCTTGTATCCCCTCATCGCAGTCGTATGCACATTCGTGCTCGTGTCTATTTGCATAGTGAAAATTCTGAGAAAAAATGAACTACTGAAAAAAATTTTTTTTTCAGTTTACTCTGTACACGTCAAGACTCACGTCATTCTTCTTCCTCGAGAACAACACAAGGAACGACATACTTTTTTTTATAACGATATTTAGATAATTTCGCAATACACGCGAATCCGAGTGGCACTCGGTGTATGCAGATTCGCGTGTACTTGTATTTTTTATTTCAACGCTAATTAGCGCCTCCCTCCAGAAATGTATGATAGCGCAAACTAGCACAGCCTCCATCCGATTTACATTTGAATAATGTAATTTTACAGAGACCGATTCTACAGTGCTTTTGTTATACGAAACGACAGACGCAAAAGGAACTTGCTTAATGCAAGAGCCCAGCAAACACAAAGAGTAACCCGTTACGTATCAGAATAACAGAATTTCATACTCGGCAATACAATATATGGTTGTAAAAAACATCATATCGTTACTTGAAAGAAAAAAAAATGCATCCAGCGAATGAAATATTCGCTACGAAATAAAAGTAACGAACGTCCGCGAGAGAATGGCCGTTACACGACTTAATCGCGTTATTTAAAAGATATTAAGAAAAAAAAAAATTTAAGCATTTACCACTTTTACAGATTAATTATAAATATAATTCGTTCGTGTTCGGTAGAACGTCCATTGACTAGACAAGATATTTATTTTCATGGCTGGACTGCATCTTATCAAATATTGATAACAGGCTATACTCCATCTGTCAAAATTGAAGTCTGACGTTAGGGCCTAATCACATGTCTCACCAGTGTAATACAATATTATGTAACCATACGGTATAATACTCACATGTTACATCAGGACGTATTCATATGTATATTACAGGTCAAACTAGGTAATTACATTGATTATAATCTGTAAAAAAAAAAATTGCATCTGTAAATCGTCCACGCTGTATCAGCGGTCAGAGTACGTGTACTTTGTGAAAATACGTAACCATTACTTTTTGCTCGCTGGGTATAGCGTTAAAGCTCAGGTGATTAGTCTCGGTCCTTGCGATTCCTTGGCGCCCACTTGGGTACGATAAACCGTGAACGTATCGTTGAACGTATGACAAGCCACTTTTACAGTTCATTAGACACACCAGCGGGCTCCGCAAGTTCAGGCAAAACTTCATCCCGGGCGTAATGTACTTTTAATTGAAACCTAATAGAGCTTTTAAGTTTTACCACGCATCCAGTTTCGTGTTATCGATTTTAACACCCACGCTGGAGTATACACACACACGCGCACTGATACCACACGGACGCAATCTACCTGCCTCTCTCTCTCTCTCACGTAGACATTTTGTCCTGCGACAGTAATTTGTTTCACCGTGTGCCCGTGGTATTAAACCGAAATAACTTACGTAAAAACTTGGAGAGCTTCGCGGATTACGGTTGGCACAGTAACAAGAAAATTTATAACCTTCGCGGAAGATTATGCGTTTTAAATTAATCGACGTATAATGGTGGTTCAAGAGGTAACTGTTTCCAGCCTATCAAACTTAAAGCTTCGCTGTCAGTATGTTTTTATATTTATGAGAGTAACAGTTAACTGTCCTCGAATTATCAATGATCGATGATTAGTGATCTTTTTTTTTTGAGAGATAGGTAAAAAGCGAAAATTAATATGTATATAGATATATACATGTGTATGTATACATGGTTATTCAGGACTATTGCAGCACTTGAAAATGGTTTTTTGGTTTCTATTAATTCCTATGGTAAAACCATCTTCAAGTGGTACAATAGTCCTGAATAACCGTGTATATACGTATATAAGACTTCTTTTGTCTATAGATAGCATTTGGTATTTCGAAGTAATGGCGTGGAAATTCATACAGATAATGGCCGCGGGTTGACGCGGTAAATTTTTTTTATTTCAAATAAGCCATGACGACGAAATCTCATACGTGCAAACCGAACACACGCGCACTCGATATATAATTTTTATCTCACTATTTACAAACCGTTCTGCCGTACGAACGCTTTGTTTGCCAGATGACAATCACTCTCGAGGTCCAACAAGTATTACCAACGGACATGTCACTTATTTACCTGGATGTTTATCCAGTAGCCAGAACAAATAACTTCAAGCTGTTCAATGCACTTTGTTTATTTTTCATGAGTCCTGCGTAATCGATTTTAAAGAGCTTTCACGAATAAAACGATGGTTCAACGTTTACCGAAGTAACTGCTGCATAATCGACAAGAACGAAGAATCTCAAGACAGAAATTCTTCAGAGGGCGTCCCTTCCTATCGTTTCGATGCCTTCGATACTTGACCTCGTTTCTACGTGCTATACGTACGTACAAAACCACGTAAATCAGGAAGAAGAAGAACGAAAAAGATGCAACGAGCCTCATTGTTGTTCATATTTCCACAAAAGGCAGCCATTGAGACGCGATGCAATAAATTTGACATTGTCCCACGATGTTATACGCGTCGCGTTATACATTGCGCATGAAAATATAAATATATGTAGTTTACATCGAAAAATCTTTGCCCGTCGTCCCACATAATCCAAGTAAAACATTAACGATGCCGTCTCATTTTCAAGGAGAAAATTACATCGTGAAACAACATCGTGTAACCAGACCGAAAATAAACTTAGTCGAGCGTCTACCGTCATGGCGTCCGAGCCACTGTCTCTTCAACCGCCATATTTTCCGGAGCTTTCCGAGTCCACCCGATGATAGCCGACGGGTCTAGCGTCCCTATACGAAATCGGCGCGAATTACAAATTGAGCGTCCGAGCGTCGGTTGGGTAAGAAAAACAAGTAAAATATTAATTCTACACTATCAAAGCATATTGCATTATATAATCTTCCAACGTAGGTATAAAGATTATATCTATAAGTAGAAAATTCGAGCATTATGCTGATTTCCATTATTACTTCAATCTTGCTGGAAATATATGCTAAATCCAAACCAACGTTCCCTTCAGTTCGTCCTCGAAGAATCTAAAAGCAACGTTATCGACCTCGCTCTTGATATTGATGTCAAAATATCAATGGCTCTCGGCAAGAAATTCTTGTTATCGTTCGTGCCGGATTTTCTGCCTCATACCTTCGACGATTTATCATATTTATTTATCTTTTCTTTGTTTGAGCCCTTCCAGTAACCTTCCTCGCCCATCGGGCCGCCGTTCTTGTTATAAATGGCACGTCGTTACAGGTTACTGGCTTCTATCCCGACGCACAGCCGCAACCACCACTCCCCGAGACCCTCGCAATTTTCAAGTAAACGATACTCCATGTATCCTGCGAAAATTTCACCCTCTATCTTATAAGTCTACGATTCCCTCACTCGGGCTCAAGTTTTCGTCAACCCTCTCTATACAATTTGACGAAAGTAATCTCAGGTCTTTGCCGATATTCAGCAATGGAATTACACGACTCTAAGAATATCTGCCAGGGAAAATCCTACCGCGTGACGTAAGGTATGTCTATATAGAAAATAATACCGAGATTCCAACCTATAATCTGTACGTGCAAACATCAAGACAGGATATTAAGTTTCTATATACCAAATATCTCAATCGATTTCCCCATTATGCCAGGACTCGAGGAAACGACGGTCATTAGTCTCGCCAATTGTAAAAATAATTCAGGACGTATAATGGCCGTAGGAAGAATTAGCTGCGGGCGTCGATGATAAATTAACTCGCGCATCCTTCGCCGTTGATTAATGAGTCAAATGATAATGCCGAATTTCAATGTCACGAAAAAGAGAAAAAACTACAGCTCACTTTAGTTTCTTCCTTTACATCGAGAAAATAGTCTACTAAAAAACCATGCGCAGCAAAGACGAATTGCCGACAGAGATCGTACCTGGGAAAGACGTCCCTGTAACGGTTTTATGCGAAAAGCGCGGGAAATTCAAAACTTTGAAATATCCCTCGAGGTATAAAGTCAGCTGTACTTGCGCGCAGTTCTAACAGAAGTAAAGTTAGCTGCGCGTAAAATCCTTAACGAGTACGAATCTCCACTAGCTCAAGCCGAGTTCGCATGACGTGCGTATATAAAACGTAAAGCTTCGGCGTAGCCTCGACCGAACTCTTACATAGGTGAAGACTAAAGAGGAAAAAAAAAGACGTGTGAAAAGGAAAAGAAAAAGCTCTTCTCGTGAGTAACCGTTAGATCGTAAAACTTTTACCTAAGTATCCTCTCCGAAGAAAAACGTCACGGGTTGTAGGGGGGCCAGGGGGGGGGGGTCAGACCCAAGGGTGCTTACGGTTTGTTACTCTTTTCAACGACACGATGTAAAATTGTTGATGAGACTGTAAGCCAGCCTGTGTGGAGTCGGGCCGACGCGTGGGATATCGCAAGCACGCGAATGCCGGACTGTTCGACGCGAGCGTTAATGGCGACTTCTAGATGGATTGGAAAAGCGGCTTAAGGTGTTCCCGACGTAAGCGGTAAAAAGGTGATATCGCTGAACGGCCTTCGGCAGTCAGATAACTGTGTGTCTTTGAAGCTACGTAAAAGTCATCGCAAAAAATCTCTATACCTACTGTACCTGCGTAACGAGGATTCGAGGATCACGTGGGCGAGACATTTGGGTAAGAATCACTTTGCCATGATTATAAAAAAAAAAAGAAAAGAATACAAAAAATTTATCTGTCGGCTACAAGTCTCGTGTGGCTTCGGGTCGCCGGCAGATCCGCTGTGAAGCAAAGGCAGGCTTATTGCGTATCCGAAAAAGACGTCGACAGGTATTTCGCGAAACAACGACGAAGGTGAAAGTAAGAAAAAGAAAGAAAGTTGCCTGCTGATCCGAAAGGGGGACGTGCTGTCGACAGTTTCAGACTGAATTTCGCGGCTCGCTGACTAACGTAATTCGCCAAGTTCTGCGTGATTGACAGGTGGAACAACAGGAGTTTCAAATGGGATCGATTCGAGCGAAGAAATAATGCTCGAACTTTTCTCGCCCGGATAAGACGGACTTTGTCGGACCAAAGTAGTGGCACGGGAAAATGAATCGGAAAGGGAAGGAAATGAAGAAAAAGTTTTCGTAGATCAGAGAAGCGGCCGGTTAATTATTGACAGGGGAGAAATCCCCAAAGTGCGATCTCGAATAAGAAAACTTGTTCAGAAATCATAAGTCAACGTTCATTGGTGAATTTTCGTGCCGGTTTTCTTCTTTTTTTTTTTCCTAATTCACCCGAGGCAAAAGATTTTCTCGCCTCGAGAACGAACGAAAGTAATAAACGTTTTTCTTTTTTTTCCCCTGCTACGCCAAGAATTTCCTGAACGCGAAGACTTTGAAATTTTTTCGCTTTTTTTTTTTAATCTACAGTTCCCACCCTTAATTTCGATTCCGAAGGAATTTTCATGTGGTGCATCCCCCCTCTCTAGAAAAAAAAATAACAAATCACTCTGTATCACGGAAGCTGTCGAAATAATTTCAATATAAAAACACGTTATCGTACCTTATCAATCTTATCATAAATATTGAAATTTTATTGAATATTTATCAATCGATAATTAACATCGTCAACGACCCGACGTTTGGACACTAATTGACTTTACGCAATTAAACACCACCCGACACTCTTCTCCTCGCGCTAATAATCATTGCCAAACGAAATGTCGATCCTAATCGACCTACAGCAAATCGCGTCAAAATGTCGAATGACCTTTGACATTGTCAAAGAGCGACATTGCACTTTCCGATTCATCCACTAATATCCTCTATGGCCAAATGGTAATTAGGGAAATACAATATTGACTAAGTGGAGGAGCGAACGCACGTGTTTCGTAACACGAAGATCAATAGCCAGAATTCCTATTGGGATATCCAAGTTCCCATTGAAGAGCTTCTACCGAGGATCAATATGAATTGCGTCATGTAACCAATATAATTAGCAAGTAACAATTATCGCTAAGCCAGCTGAATTGGTGCAGCAACGCTGCGTTTCGTTCGAAATAACTTCGGCCAGACCTGCGAGCGTCTCTCGACTGTTTCCTTACACGAGTCAGGAATTGATACACAGTGGGACCAAAGACACGATCTGTAAGCCAGTCACACTGGCGCCACCTACACTATTACGCAGACTGCGTGCAGCTTGTTTAGCCACCCTGTATGCATCACTCGAGCTGCATGCCAGAGTATCAATGCAATTCGGGCTCCATTGTTGCTGCACAGAAGACTCGCGTTTGCTGAATACCTGTTTGGATTATAAGCGGACGAGGATCTTTCGGCTGGATTAGAATCCTCATTACGAAATGGAGGCATGCATTTAATTAGACGTTTCAATGGTCGGCATAAAAGCGCGGCAAATTCAAAAAGTCATCGAGAGTCCGTAAAGGATTTTGTCACGTCGTTTCCTGAGTGTGGAATTTTTGTGTGTGTCAATTTTTACACATGGTATACATGATTCACGTACACGCGACGTGTATAGGCGAAACAGGCACACCTTTCTACAGGATGACCGAAATTGAATGACATGTCATTTAAGTGTGTTTCACGGCCCAGGTATTTTTCATAAAATGTCCAGGTACAATTTTGAAAAAAAAAAAAGAAAAACATCGATGGATGAAATTTGAAAAAAATTTTTTTTAAATCTATTTCAGCATCCATCATAGTCGTGTATGGTGATGCCGTTCGACGGGCGCAACAATTTATACCAGCGAGCCAATGTACAATAAAATTTTCCATTTGCTCGGTT
>JARPRH010000662.1:205490-216446 GCA_031763665.1 Calameuta haemorrhoidalis
CAGAGCCGTCGCGACGCGACCCGTCGTCATCCCAAGGGAATATCCGCGACGCGTAACGAACCTCGGTATAAGCGGTACGAAGAGCCATCAAGAGTCAGAGATTAATTTTTACGAAAAAACAGTAAAAGTTCCTTACGGTAGTGGCACGGCCGCCGGGATATACCCGAGAGGCCAAAGTGCATTGTTCCTCGTTCGTTGCAGCCAGCAGCAGCAGCAGCGTGAAACTCGGCCGTTGCATATATATATATATATATATATATATGCACACACGTGGCTCTTTCGCCATGTAATTTAAACGAGCACGAAGTGAAAACGACCTTTGATCTCTTTCCGCGTTAAATAATTAGCAGAACCTCATCAGCCATACATATACATACATACCACGTGTATAAGATCCAATTGTCAGATAGATAAGTCGAGCAGTGCCATTGTCATAGGAGAGATGAGAATCGTGTGGGTTATCAGCTAAGGTCATAAAATCTTAACGATAAGGTCATTATTATTATTACACCTCCTAGTAAGTCCTGACCGGATGATTTAGGTGGCGATTAAAATCGAGGATCGTGATTAACGTATAAAACAAAAAAAGAAAAACTAACCTATACGATAACACCGAAATTTAAATTAAACGCGACGCCCGGGCGTAGTGATAACGACTCGACGTAACGCTAAGACGACAGTGTTATGTTGACGAATTAATTGACGATTATTAATTATCTAATAGACGTCACTCTGCGTTCATTGAAAGTTTAACCGGTCGCTAGTCCCCGAAATGAAACTGTAATTACAGACCCGATTGGAATACATTATACGAAGGAGAGCACGTGGCCCGCGCGAGCGGAAGGGTCGAATCGGCCATGAAAATAATGCCGGGTTATCCCGTAACCCTTGTAACGCGTCACAATCGACCATTGTCGCAGTTGCGAACCACGTAAAATCATATCTCGACTCCGTTGCCGTCCCAGCCCTCAGCATCCCCGAAGCCAAGGTACACAGCCCAAATATAAGGCTGAAATAGTAAAGTTTTCCGCAAAAGCACCAAACATCCCGATAATTCGTAACCGATAGCGCGAACGATTTTCAGTAAGTCCCGACCCGCTTCACCCTTATCTGTCAGATGTCCAACCCGCCCTAAAGCATAGCGGTTTCCACTGTTAGCAAACCTAATGTCGGATAATCGTAAGGCGCAACGTATTCCCAATTACTTATGACAAGTAACGTAGATCGGGCTGTGATTTCTCGTATTCAGGACTTGCAAATGTCTCTGGTTGATATAGCACTGCGCGTATTCGGCTATTATTTCAGAGCGGGACGAAAGGGGTCAAAGGGGAGTATTGTTATCCAGCAACGATCGCATCGAAACAAAGGACATTCCAGGGGTGTTGGCTATCACGAGAACGACGGTGATAATCTCTCAGGGATTCGCGAGCACGAGATCTCGTTCTTACGGCATCGGATGCCATTAAGATCTCAGACAAATGTCAGCGAGGAAGATCCATGAAGAAAAAAAAAGTTTCCTTGAAAATAAGTAGTAAAGAAATAAAAGACGAAAAAAAAAAGCATCGTCTCGACTTAGTTTGTCTCGTGTCGAAATTTCTCAAAAAAGTTAACCTACTCGACCGACCTATACGTATTGCGCCGGAAACGTGCTCGGCTGTATCGCTATGACCGAGTGAGATGGAATCGCCTCGAGATTGATGAAGAAATATATGCATACAGATATAAGGAAGATGCGGAAACCTATTGAGACAAGGACAAAGGGTGATGCTAACTTTCAGTGAATTTACTGTGCCTATATATATGTATATATATAGCTATTGCTTGGTATTTGCGAGACACTGTATACGAGCTCCTGTAGATTGACAAAGGATATACCAAAGTAGTTTGTTTCGCAAATCCTTTTTACGATCCAGTCCCCTCCATCCACCCCACGCAGTAACCGTACACGATAAAAGAAATTCGCCGGCCGACTGAACGAGAATGTTCTAGAAGTTTTACAGTCAGCGGCATTTATACCCGAAACCGATGAGAGCAGCGTTCGACGCCATTCGTCATGTTAATTTAACCCATGGTGCCAGTAGTAGTAGCTTCCCCGGTACGTCCGGATCAGCCATGTAAAATCCAACGGGATGTTAAACACCGCAGAATGAATCAGTCGACGTCAAACGCAGATCTACAAGTCCTACCGACACATTCCGATGGGTTGCGGAACGCGCATTTTCGTAATTCGATTGCTGACGAAATCTGCCCGTTGACGAGTACGATCGGTACCTATCGATCCGACGATCGATCGCGACCTCCTTGATCCTCGTGGGCGTGTCGAAAATTTTTTGAAAATATCAGCGATTACGAGCGAAGTTCCAGAATCTATGCGCTTTGTCGTACGTATCGCATGATCTCGTATAGGAAAAAAAAATCCGATCTACTTAATGGCGACACGATCGTGCCATTTAATTTGCGCGCGACACGATCCGAACGATATACGATCACGTGTACTCGGCCTTAATGGATCTCTGCGCTTTCTCGTGGCAGATAGGAAATATCCCGAAAGCTCGCGAAATCCCATACGCCTTCGGCTCTTCCTGACATCACATAACAGCGGTTCGGTTTACGTTCGTTTTACGTCATAATGAAAGGTCGAGAGGGGAGGTAGGGGGGATAGAAAAATATTAAAATAGAAAAAAGGTAATCCGATAAGAATATTGGTACGTCACGCGTAAATTACATGACTCGAGTAACGGGATCTTTGAATTACATAATATAATTACATATATATATATATATACGCTCCGGCATACCTTTTATGCAGAATTTCGTGTTAGTCTTTGACGAAACTTTAGCCAGGAGCATCGGCGTCGAAGTTCTCAGTATCCGTAAATGCTTTATTATACGAGGCATCCTGCGCGGCCGGTAATCCAGCAGCTGACAGCGTTCAAGCTCGCGGAGCAAAGTCGCACGCTTTATTATGCAGGCACTCGAAAGTCACGCGTCGTAAATTTCCTGGTCCCGTTTCAAATGTAAACAAGGCCAAAAAAAAGATAGAAGAGAAGTCGAGGCTCGCCTTTCGGAATTAAGGTATGTACACTCGTTAGAGAGCGGAAGACAGAGACAGTGGGTACCCGTACAGAAGAGAGAGAAAAAATAGCAATTTCTATCTGATTCTTTCAGTGCACATACGGAAGACTGAAAATTACGAAAAATCGTTATATTTCTTTTAGGTGAAAAAAAAGAGAATTTTATACGTTGCAAGAATTACGTAATTCATTCGATCGCGTTTCTTACGAGAGATCCTCATCCGTCTTCATATATCCTTACGCTACCTCCGTCTCACTCCGAATCTGCTTCTGGGGTCATTCGGCTGTCTCCTTCTGTCGCCCCTTACCGTATTGTATTCCAGCATCTCTATATGCTCTCGAATATTGGCTGTACATCACGATTATATCCCGGAACTTTCCTCGATACATCGTCCATCCTGCGGTAGTACGTATCGTTGCGACGGTTTTATGCAGGCCGTTAGCAAAGCAATGGCCCATTTTGCCAAACGGAATAACGTTTCTTATCTCCTCGATGCACTGGGGCACTGGCAAGTGCGTCTCTGTGCTCTTGATTTTGATGAACTCTTTCCCCGCCCCTCCCGACATCTTTTCTGAATAAAACCTACTTTGCTTATTCATACATTTTTATGTACTACATATATGTATGTATGTGTGTGTGTGTGTGTGTATATATACATCGTAGTTGAAACTCATGTGGGATTAAGAACATTGAGACACGCGTTACGTTCACGTCGCGTGAGATTGAAAATGAAAAGACTGATAGGTAGGTGCGTGATTAAAAAAAATGATAGTCAAGGTAAAAAAAAATGTATTGTGTAAAAACTAATGTAACCATTAATTTAATAAGCGTTACAGGGCAAAAGATTGGCTCCCTTGGAGGTTAAGTTTTTCTAGCATTTTTCAAGCATGAATTTTCGACGATTTCCTACACACTTGAATTACGGTGCCGAGATTGAAGCAGCCGCACGAATTCTCGCTTAATGGAAACCGCCTCTAAAGGGCATACCGATCAGGAAAACTCAGCCGCCGTCGATTTACACAAGATTTACATAAAAAGCCAGAGCAGGTACCAGTCGAGTTTCGGATTCTAGGCAGACGGTACATCGCGCGAATTTGTTTTGACTTTGCATTTAAATCGATTTCGAAATTGCGTTTCCTTCGAACGATCGAGTGGTCAATGGAATCAATATTGGCACGAAAGGACATCTGGCCTGCTTTTTTTTTTGATTCTCTTCTCATACATCCCGAACAATCGTTATCGCAAAACAAAGAAATGTTTTCTAAAAAAAAAAAAAAAAAATTTACAAAATCGAACGTTTCCTTGCCCATGCACCTCACGATTTTTGAATCGACGCTAACTTTCAGGTACGCGATTAGGGAGATCTAGAATGGTACGATAATACAATTCAAAATTGCCCCAAAAATATATATATACCTTCGTCTTTTGCCCCATCAAAGCCCGCTCCCCCCCTCCACCCCCACCCACCCAATAACAATTCCAACCAAAATGCAACGTTTGCCAAACCTTAAACCAAAGGCAATAGCTCCTTATCGTCTCGCTACTTACAGAGAGCAACGATGCAATTATTCCCGAGACCGCGATTCCCTTTTCTCCCTATAAATTTGTATAATCCCGCAATACGAATTCCCGTCGCGATCGTCAAGCGGCGAAGGACTGCACGTAAAGAGGCAACAACGCGAATCGGCCTGTAGGACGTCTGAGATCAAATTTCGCTAACCCGACTTAAAAAACGCTTAACGTATCCATAACCGGTAAATTGGCTGCGGCCAGACTATCAAATTCTCGAGAATTCCACGTGCGCGTTCCCTATTACAAATTCAATCGAAGGAACGTACCGCCGCGAATTCTTGCGTCGCGCCGTAACGAAACCCACAACACGTGGAAGCCACAAATTTACGAACGCGTGCAACCCACCTACGGTAAAAGCCCATTCTCCTTCTTCGCCACGCCCCTTTCACATACGAATCAACAATAGACTCACTCCGCTCGTCATTCATCCCTTCGACGATTCCCTCACGTAATAATTAAAGCACGAGTCGACTGTATCTCGTCAAGACTCAACTTGTCGACTGGCTGATTAGCCTTACGCCCGACAAGTGCTACACCGATAGCTCCAGTCGCTCCTTAGGCGCAGAAAAAAGGCGTTTATTCAGTCGAAAAAAAATAAAAAAATATATAATGACGCGTCGCGACGTCACGTATACAATCGTCATATTCGCATAAATAGACGGTTGGCTTAACGCCTGTATAAAAATCCTCGAGAATATTAAGCGCCTGTATATACAACCCTCGTCGTATAGAGCAAACGACTCAATTATGAATCGCAGGTACGTAAAGGCCCTGGGACGTTCAAGCGGATTTCGCTTTACGACACGAAATCCAGGAATATATGGTAATAATGCCTTTGAAACATATATGTATACCCATGTACGGGCATTACCGCAGGACCGTCCAATAACGGCCGCGCGATACAACCACGTGGCGCGTTTAAGGGCCGATTTTCGTGCGTCGAATATACATACATATGTATACCCTGGGTGAAACCGGAGCGAGCGCGGTCGCGCTTACGCGACGCACTTAGCCACTCCGACGTGGGGCTTAACGATGGATATTTTTATACTGTCATAACCTCGGATAACAAGTTCTCGGTTTAGCCACGCGGCGCTGGTATAATTCAGCGTCGGGCAGTGGGACGGAGGGGAAACCCCGTCGTCTCTCTCGGGGCTCTATATCAAGTTTCCTGGACAGGCCATCCAGCCGAGTCCGTCCTTGCCTCATACATACGTAAGACAGGAGGGGCTGGGGACGGTAGGGGGTAGCTGCTGATATTATGACTTTTTTCCTCCCCCTTTTTTTTCCTTCTTTTTATTTATCGTCCTATGCAGTTATGGATAATACGCGAGGGACGCTAGCGAGACGAGCACTTCGCGCGCTGATGGACCGATATAATAATGTCGAGAAAAATTGACCAGCCAACTGTGATTTCTCAGCTACGCGAATCAATCCTAACCTTGTATGCGCGCGACACAAAGGGGGTCACTGATTGCTCACGGAGGGATCTTGTTGCACCATTTTTTTTTTTTTTTTTTTCTTTTCACATTGTACTCCCGCACACTTATCAGCTGTGACTTGTTATAGAAATCTCAAGGCAAATTGAGCATCCGTCCAGTATACTGTATTCATATTGACATTGTATGCAGGGATTGTTTCCGGAACAAATGTAACGACTGAAGTTAGCCCGTTCATTTAATTTCTATAGCGCAACTAACTTCAGTTGGTCCATTTGTACCGAGTAATCCTAGGATGTTCCATGTTTCCAGGTAATTATTAGATTTGCTCCATTTACCTAAGACGGTAGTGCTTACCCGAGATAATGGTGTTAATTAATTAATTACTAACAATACCCTTATTGATTTCGTATGGGACGAGAATTCTTACGGGGTATCGTATTGATTCTACGTTCCTTCCGTAAAACTTGTCGCGAGTCAAACGAGCGACTAGATCGTTCGTTATTGTAACAGTGTCTCGTTTACGTGACGTTGGCTGTTGAAGGCAAATCGACTAATTAAATTCCTGTTCTCGTAACTAATTGAGGTTATATCACTGCACATTATTTTCACGTATTTTTGTCAAGGAAAATATCATTTTTACTTACGCTAAAATTGCCTTCGACACGTCCTTTCACTCTGACTCTACAGTAGCCCGATCGCGAAAAGTACCTTGCTTCGTGTGTCTGTCCTAAAATGATTTTCAAACTCCTATAACAAGAAGAGTTTCGACTTTCTGCAAGCGATACACGTAAACGAGTGACAAGGGTGCCTACACGCTTTTACGGTCGTGTGTATAGGTCGAGACGAGTACAGGTCGAACGTAAAAGTAAGTTTCCTCGACGCAACACGATCTGAATAACCTCGTGTATAGACGGCGAAACTTATTTGTTAAAGCGCGTCGTTATATCCAACAGGACGATAAAACTGACAGGAAACATTCGCCTCGTGCGACAGAACATTAACGCAGGGATGGTAGCGCGATTCGCTACCCGTTTGAAAAACATCGAGTCGAAGTGTCACAGACGCCCATTAATACTCCCGGATCAAAATATCAAAGGCAACATACCACATCAGCGTGTATCCTGCGAGCGGGTATTGTCGCCGCCATTTTTCTTAATGTTCCCTTGGATCTTCTTTCTCGCGTTCACTTCACACTGGCACTTTACACGTTTGGTAAAACTACGGAATACGACTCTTTCTTGAAGAGCCGCGTGTGCAAATAAACTAGACAATTGACAGCAGCTAACTTCGAGGAGTCGTACACTGCATTTTAGTCTGACGTTTAACCTCAAACTACGTCGATGGGAATACTAACGACGCTGCTATTCAAAATAAGCCGTTACCGTCTCCTCCAGTGTATTTACCTTGGAAAACGAAACTGTCCGAGCCAGACGACTGTTGCATGCGACACGTGTAATTCCTGGAGGAAATACATCTGTGATCTATGACGAAGTATCAAGATACGTCAAGGCCACACTTTTTCACGTTTCAAACGCCACGAAGAAATATCGAAACTTTTTTCACAAGTTTAACAGAGACTCGACTATGTAACTAGCTCCCGCAGCGTAACGGATTATGTCAAGTTCCCGACAGTTTACCCAGAAGTCTCTTCGTACGTATATAGTTCGCGCTGCCGCCACCGGTGGAGCCACCGGTACTCTCGTTCCCGTAAGACCTCCTTCACTTCGCCGAGTCCTTTAAGGCTCGCTTCGTTTCTTAGTTCGAAGACACTCGCGCTCGCCAAATAAGACACAATTCAATTTGTTCAGCTTACGTCGAAAGTTCAACTACCGATTGACCACTGAGCCGAAATACTTGCGCAGTCACCGGCCTCCAATGTATAACTTTTCTATTTGACTTTTCCCTATGTCTGACAAAAGAGGATTGTGCAGGTCATTGAGTACGTAAGGCATAAACGCGATGCACGTACCAACGTGATTTCGATTGTTAACGTACAAATACAAAGTTTAAATTAACAATAACACGTGACCTTTCGTTCGCTTCGAGTGGGAAATCAAGCTGATAAATGAAATTCTATTGTTTTCTACAAACACGAATTCCCACTTTGTTCGATACATTTAACTTTCGGTATACTCGCACGGAATTAAATTTCATGTTACATTTATAATTCACGGAACAATGTAACGCTCCAAGAGTTCGAACGTATGTTTGATTCCAATACAATGGTACAATCGAGCTTGAAAAAAAAAGCTTGTCTAAAGGAAACACGAGAGGGTCGAGGTTTCCAATAACTTCCAATGAAAAATTAAACTTGATAAAAATGTCGCTTTAACCGCAAGCATCATTAACCTCAAAAATCCATGATACGTCATATTGTCAAAGTCAGATTCAATCAGCCACAATTTTTCCACATCCCACCGTGACTTCCAAGCATACGAAATCCACTAAAGTTACATACGGACACTCAAATCCTTCACACGCATACGTGATTCGTAAAACTGAACTTACCCAACCTCTCCACCCTAACACACACTCAAGAGCATAGTCCATGGCGATATTAAAAAAAAAACGCAAAACCAAAATCCTACCCCTCAGAATCCATATCCGGCACAATTATAATCCCATCTACGTAGGCTATGACAAATTGATGTTTCGCGGTTTCACAATGCCCACAAATCCCATAACGGCTTTCCGCAGTAGCGCAGAACGAGGCACGAGCACGGTTACGAGTTCCGAGACACATATGGATGTGCACACAGTGCACGTAGAAGCAAACGCGCGCAATTCGGTTTACGGTACGGGACATTACATAGCATTCGGTGCTCGAAACCCAGTGAACGCTCAACGAACACAGACATCTCCCTTGGGACGAGACCTAATCTGCAGGAGATAGACGCACGAAAACATTAAAGCAGCGTACACACAGATACGTTACAGGTATCCACATACCCCAACAAGTACGTGCATATATACATATATACACACGTAAACAATAGACAAGAAAGTTTTCCATCCTCCAGCTGATGAACTTGTAATCCGTAATATTACTTATAACGGTACCTATAAGTATACACGTGTACTATATACCTATATGTGTATCGACTTTTTCGCACAGTGAAAAACTTTAGCAGGTCGCCCGTAAAATTCCGCAAAGACTATACCCGGTAAGGACACGAACTTTTATTTTTTTTTATTTTTTCATTCTTTAAAAGAAACCCGACGACACATTTTCATGGGATTGCTTTCAACATTTTTTCACGATTGTCTCGCGCGTCACGAAATATGAAATGCGACGCGTTCTGGTTACGGCGACACCTCCTTTCGGCTACCCAGGCTGTCTTTTTGATGGCACCAGGACGCTTTTTCTCTTCGCTATTCTGTCCCTCAAGAAATCCCCAGGCTAATGCAAAGCCGATGCGCGCTCTCGTCTAATATTAACGTTACGTAAATACACACGTGATTTGTCCACCTACGAGTTGGCGTTAACCGTAAACCGCAGTGACTTTTCGATTAATCAATAAATCCGTATCTATCCAGGCTGCTGTAGGGATTCATCAAAACGTAATAACGATCCATTCAAGGCTACGTGACGATTCCGTTTGACCAATTATTTCGATTGTGATTATCGAGGGTAGAAAGTTCTCGTCGAGCGAGATCCAGCCGGAAACAGGTACGTTAAGGCGCGCGGATGTAAATGACGTTGCAATTATTTGCATTGATACTCGAAATCAAGTTACCGTGTTATTACGTGCTAACGAGTAATACGAATATTTATTTTCATATATTTATTCTAACGTTCATCAGAATCCGATACGCCCACATTTGCACTGGCATCTCTGAGTTATGTCGTATCCAGTGCATTGTCGGAGGCAAAATAAAATGACACTGCGCGGACTGTACGAGGAAGAATAAAAATGCTCAAAACGTGAACATCCCCCGTCAGTGTTTTAAACCACGTACAGCGACGCTACGGAAATCACAAATATCGTATCTTGCAGTGTCGGTGAAAATATATATATATGTTTTCAGCCCAGCCGCAGTTCGCGGTCTGAATACCAAAAAAGAAGAGAGTAGGGGTACAAAATGTTAAAATAATTTGACGCCGACGTAGTCTGCTTCGACGCTCCACTTTGTACAATTTACATTTTACCTCGTAAAAAAAAAAAGAAAAATTCCTACTCGTACAAAAACCAAAACAAAGCCCCAATGTCTTGACTTATCCTCGTGACAATTATTTCGTCGACAAAGACCAGCCTAATGGCTAAGGCCAAAGTTAACCCATGCTCACAACAGACGAACTAGAAAATAACGAGAATTTACCGAATTTCATTCGCTTCCGTTCTTCCTGAAGAACAAACTTTTAAGTTCGTCCCGGTGTACAATCATCCAGTCTGCCCCGTATTCGGGTCGACCAGCTTGTTTACTCGACTGTCAAATACGCAGACTTTAATCGAGCATTCGACAATGCAAAGAGAAGCAGCGGGCTACAAAAATCATCGCTCACGATTCGCGGGACACTTTTGCATACAGTCCAAGCCAAAAAGCTTTTGGTACGTAGCGGAATGGATAACGAGCGACGTTTTATTAGAGTGTACTTTTTGTACGATTTATTCCAACAGACGAGGTATTTCACTTTTTTTTTTCAACGTGGCACCCTTACTCATCTTACTGTACCCGGGACTTCCAAGCGATACCCTCTCTAACCTGTACTGAACGCGACTCTTAGTTCGGTACCCTGGCAAAGTGAGTTCACTTCGTTTTCCACGTCGCGCCTCTCAGCTCCTCGTTCTTCCGGCCGCTCTAAGGTTTTGCTTCGTTTGTCGAATCAGTTGAAGTTAGTTACTTCGAGAGGAAAATCTGAGTCTGC
>JARPRH010000663.1:0-28417 GCA_031763665.1 Calameuta haemorrhoidalis
TGCAGAGAAAAATTCGATTTTCCATTCGTTTCTCATGCGCGAAAAAGGGCGTTTTTCATGCACGTATTATGAAAAATGTATTTTTTCTAGTTTCTTTTTTTGATTAAAGCATCTTACACCGTATTTTATACGTATTAGGCATGTTAAATGATTTGTTCAACAATGTTCCTGCAGAAAATAACTTATAAGAAAAATTATGGTATCTTTCCAATGGTATAGTTTATTTCAACAGTTCTTACCGAATAGTTCGCCAATTTAATATTAACGAATCCTTAATAGTTTTAAGTAGTTATTTTTCTTATAGTCTTGGTACGTGTTTCAAGAAATTCCATTTGTAAGTTTTTTAAATAGGGTGAAAGAATGGATAATGGAGGGGTGGTTTACCCCAATAAGAGACAATTTCTTTTTTAATGGCTAGGTGTATTTTTCATTGCTCATGATGAGAAACATTTTAGTTTTTGTTTCATTGAAATCGGTCAACTCCTTCTAGGTGAAACTGCATTATTACCCCTGGACATGCCAAACTTTAGGGGTAGATTTCACCCCCCTAAAACCGTTTTTCCGCCGATAAAAAAAATACGTGTCTCTTAGTTTTTCAAGCGCTACAACATAGTTGAGTTTCATTAAAATCGGAGGGGGACACTAAAGTGATGTTCCTTGTAAGTAAAATCATCGCATCATCGCTACTACATCATGTTTAAGGAATTTGACACACTCAATACATCTGGACAGCAAGCTCCACCAATTTGCTACTGTAAGAGATGACTAATAAAAACTGTATATGTTCTATATGAATGAATATATGCATTATCTACACATACAGTAACGTCCAATTGAAGTGGAACACTTGAGTTTTTGTGTATTTCTGTGAAGCTATGACCGATTTTGAAAAACCAAAGACATATTTTTTAGGAAATATCCTTGCTGTTCGGATGGTAAAGGTTTTATCCCGATCGGATACAAAATGGCCGAACGACAGGGGTTGGAGTGAAACAGTGCAATTTGGGACTTTTTGAAAAGTGCGAGAACTGATAGTTCCGGAAGGAAATTCATATTTTTTCATATTAAAAATCAATTCATATTAAAACACCCCCATTGAACCCCTGTAGCATCAGTCTGGGGGGAGCTGCACCCCCTTGAAGTGGAAACACTTAATTGGCCATAACTTCCAAACGCACCGGCCAATCTGGTCGAGTCTTTCCATGATATCATCTTTAACGATACTACAGATTCTCACAAAATTATTATTTTCGGAATCGGTCCCGTGACGGAGATCTCGAGATATTGCAAGCGCACCCGAAGCTTCCCCGCCATTTTCCATTAGGAATACGATAAAATAAAAGTTTTATATTCATCCCATGTTCTAGCTGAGATTTCAACGATTAAAACGCGCCTTCAAACATCCAAAAATGAGTTTGTTAAAGGGTTAAATTTTTCATTTGAAAAAACGCTTAAATTTTGCGAATTTCGATCGGGTGACTACTATCCTACTAACAATCGCTTGATGCGCGTGGTTAGGCTTAATCATAGTAACAAGTACGCAAATCAGTAATGATTATGCCAGATAGGGACTCGTACGGCGATTCTAGATTTCCATGACTAAACTTAATAAGGCTTTGAGAGGTCAATTACTTAAGACTCCAGTTAAGCTTGACCATGGTATCAAATACACTAATTAATATACCAAGTTTCGCATCCAAAACAAGTCACTTTTTACATTTTGGTCTGCCATAATGGATCCGCTAGTTTGAATTTCGAAACTTTAACTTCAGGTTCGAAATCAGTCACCACGAAAACCCCTAAGTACCGAGTTTCATCCAAATCAAGTAACTTTTTGCATTTAAATCTGCCATGTTAGATCCGCCATTTTGAATTTTTTTACTTTTAATTGCAACTTGAGATGCAACTATTGTGAAATTTAAGTATAAGAAATTCACCTTCTTCCCCTTCGGATAAAATTTATCCTGCGGATAAATCCCCAGCTAATTAAAAGAGACAAGTTTATGGTGAAGATACAGCAATTTTCACGCAATCAGTTCACGCAAACGTAATCATATAACGATTCGACGAGCGAGAGTAACTCATATAAAAAAATATCTATTAATATATGTTTGAACAACAGGGAAAAAAGAAGTATCTGTCATTCAGTTTCTTCAACGACGAATCGTTATTTCTTCTTATATCTCAATCTTAACGCGGTGGTTCCAACGCATGCAGGAATTTGATTAAAAACTCTCGAACGGTTCTCTAAGGCACAGAAACGTCTTGATACAAATTTTACAAGAAAACGTCTCCAGAATTTCTTTTACGTTTCATTGACAATTAATGGAATATGTAGTCATTAGCAATCGGCTTTACACCTTCAAATAGTTTCCATTCCTTTGTATGCTTAGCACCCACACTTCACGGCTCAAAAGTGTTATTAAGTTCTCAAGTTTTCCTTCTTTAGCATCACTTTCAAAATTCTATACTGTCATTAATTGTAGTATTTTTTGTAATGTTCGTTGTCATTGCATGTAGGATCAGGTTTGGATGCAGACAAACTGGAGAAGAGTGAGTAACAAGTAATTTATTTATCAAAAATATATATATATGTATGTATATTGTGACGTTGCAAAATACGTCACACATACATTTAAAAGGACGGCTCTCCCGTTTTTATCGGAGCGTGACTGCCGCCCTGAAGTCAGGCTGCCATCACGAAGGAAAACTTCAAGGTTCCGCGTTAGCACAAAAATAAGGTTTAATTAACGCGCCTGTATTTTCGATATTATATTTATGTAACCACAACCACTGCATGACGACACGAGGAGAAGACGAACCGAGGAGGCCATTCCGACGCTACCACCTAGGGCAGTATCGACATTCGACCGAATGAGAAAACGACCATAAGAAGAAAAAGGAGCACCCCGTGAAGTACCGTCTATCGGTCTGGAGGCAGAAGAATACGCGAGAGGCAGGCAGGTTACCACAAGTCCTCGCCCAGTTCAGCATCCCTCAAAATCAGTAGCGGAGGAAAGAAAGGCGATCGAGATGTCGACGGTCCAAAAGGCCCTCCAGGAACTGACGAACCAAGCAAAGCTTAGCGACCGACAGGGGACTCGCCTTTGCCGCCTCGTAAGCCTAAGCGGCGACTGTGCAGGGCACTAGAGGCCCTGGAGAAAATGAGGAAATTATGTGAAGGGAGTACCGTCGCCTCCACCTCCCTGGGGGGAAATCGCTAACGCTAGAACGGAACAACATCGTAGTACAGTGTCACACGATGAAAGATGTTCAGTTCTCGTAATTATCGATTATTGTAATTAATTCACTACGGGTACTCCGTACGGCGATTTGAATTGTAGCGCGCATACTGGGGCCGTAGACGCCCCCGCGAGCGGGACTAGAGTAGTGGATATTTTCAACATCAAGACGTCGTGACGAGGGATCGCTCTCTCGTCCGTCATCCGTCGTGGCATTCGTATGGACCAGTTTTCACTATCGGTTACCGGTGAGTTCTTGAGCTCTTTTACCGCGAACCTTCCCCGGATGATTACCTACGGTTTTTCGTTGACCTCAAGGGTCTGGAAGGTGTTTCGTCCTTCGGGGATCCCGCATCTTCGGAGGCAAGATCGCGAAGTTCACACTATCAGGGTAATGTTAAAGTAGCTTGCCGATTCTTTTCTATATTATTGCGACATCTGTGTATTTGCTACCACGGAACTTGGAGGGTGACGGGAGAGCAGCGTTTTGTAACGATCGTTTCGCAATCGATTTGCGGTCTTATTATGTATAAGAGATTTGTTGTAAAGCGATTCCGATCGGTAATTTAGATTTTCGCCTTATTGTGTTTGCTGACACCTCGCCTTCCGAGGTTGTTGCTCTTTTTTTTCGGTTATAGCGTTCTGTTAATACATACTAATATTATAATTTATTGTACGCGATTTTATGTTATAATATTATGTCTTCTGCGTGACACCTCCCGCGAATACCGGAATCGAAAATCACGACCGTTAGCTAGTTCGAACGTAACGAAAAATCACGCCACTGTCATCCGCGTACGTAGAGACGATAGGTGATCGTATCAGTCTCGGCTAAAGTGTGTTATTCTCGTTGATCCCTGTTGTATTACCGGGGAGACGCATGTGTATCGAACTATAGTCCACAATAAGGGGACCATCTATTATTTTACTTCAAATGATAGTGTACTTATTATCTCGTAGTATTCTTTTCACGCAAGGATTCCTGCCCCCTGTACCTTACGCGTTTCGGGAGAGAAACGGGCCGAGCTGCCGTGTTGTCGCTAGGCTCTCCAGACGAGTGAATTGCGTCACTTTGGACCAGTAGAGATTGACATCGTTTCCCGGTGTTTGGCGCCCAACCTAATTACCTTGTTTTCTGCAGATACTAGTTCTCGAGATTTGATAACGCGGATAAGTCAGAATAGAAATTATCCCGTTACAATATATATTGTGACGTAGTTTTTCAATTCACGGCCATAAGACGACGACTCCAGCTATCGTTTCAGATAATGTTCACGCCTTCTATTTCCCTTTGAGTCGCCACCCCGCTAAAAAATGATGCTCTCCGTTAGAGGCGTACAGTTGAGCCAATGCTCTCGGAATATTTCGTTTTGTTGAGTTGAGGTCGAGGTGCTCAAATCTGCCGTGGAGAGATAACCTCGACGAAACGAATTGTCCGGCAAAGGAGAGCACTTGACGAAACGTCTGTGTGACGTGAAGGGCATTACGCTATAATACCGCTATAATCATTGTTTATCTACTATCCGATAAGCATAATTATTTTATACAACTTTTTTCATTCTCTCGATATCAACTTTATACAGGTATATTACCCCTATTCGGTTTCACTGGTATGCATTTTCTTGTCCTCAAACTCTTTCTACTGTATATGAACGTTTCGTAAGGACTATCAGGAATCGGATAAGAATGATCGATATTCCTTGCAATCTTTCAATGAATCTGGACGAAACGAATTGTCCGGCAGAGGAGAGCACTCGACGAAACGTCTGTGTGACGTGAAGGGCATTATTACACGTGTAACAAAGTTAATCTCCCGCGCTACGCGTGAAAATTTATTTTTATTCTTGTTTAGGCTAAGTTCTCGACTGCCCTCCTATACAGGTCCGGATCTTTAGATTGTCATTAGAGTGAGAAATCGGTGTATGGTCTATTTCAATCAAAAGATCTAAAGTTCCCCTTGAACTGATACGAATATATTATTACAACCCAATTTTGATTAATCTGATAATAATTAGACTGACTATCGAAAATGCCGGATGATCTTACAAGCTAGTATAAAGAAAAGTCTCGCAAAGCCGTGTCCACTCTTACTCATTCGTACTGACACATAGATGGTTTATCGGCGTGTAACTGGAGACGCCCACGCTGCCTCGGTATTTGCGCTTCGAACTTATCACAGCTAGCGGACCTTCGATTCTTTATAATCGCACTTAAACTACACGACAATATTGTTCGTGGCGGAAATCAAAGTATTAATAATTAAACTCGCGTCGACTGATAACGCAACGCGTGCTACTCTTTGGGCTCGATTCGACTTATTGACTTACAAACGGCGATAGGTAACAGTACGCGGAACTCCCGTAAGAGTGATAGTCGCCGCGCGGTGCAATTGTGAGGAGCTACTCCAGCATGAACTATGCGTTCCGGTGTGTATCTGGAAATTAATTTCGCTAATCGCTGATCCATCCTGCTTTCTGCTGAAAGTTGATGGACAGACGGGGACAAATCTTACCAATTCAGCGGTTTTAGGTTCACACGTTCTAGGCACGTTCGCAGTATGATAGGACCGGAAGTTAGCTTTGAGAGACAATGGGCTAGAAAGCGGACGGTGGAATTTTGGTACGATTAAGGGGGTGGAACCCCCTGACCCGAGTCATTGAGGTTAGGCTCTGCTTTCGCCCTATGCCCTGGGGAAGTGGCTGTGGAGAATCTTCCGATTTGTTACGTTACCGATTTGCTAAAAGACGCTCTCGATATAGTTTACAGGGACGACTCCAGGAAGGAGATAGTAGTCACCCCGGCTAAAGGGATCTTGACCAATCAGAATAATTTGTTCTGATAATTGTCAAAGCAGTCGAGTTCCAAACACCGATGAGATGCCTCGAGTTGACTCGCGCTCTCGTGCTGTCTTTTGAAAGTTTTTTATGGCCGTATTATCTATACGGCACGAAAAGTTCTCAGTCGTAGTTCTTGCGTTCTTGCGTTTGCTCTCGCCAAATTAAGAAAATCCTACAGATTTTCCTTGTGTTAACGAGATGCTGTGCCCCCTCCCCCCTCTTGCAAGTGTCCTATGGATACAGTTCTTGATCTCCACGAATTAGCTGAACCAGCTCCGGTGAGGACGTCCCAATTTATTAATTAGTCAAGGGATTACGATTTTCTAGCTGCCGAATTGTTCTCTGCGTTCTGTACTATTTGCTTTTGACACTTACTTCAACCTTCTCTACCGTAACCTACAACCTGAGCGCCGTGCACTTCCGGTACCGTTTGCTCCTGTCCGCGCATCCATCTGCGTTTGTTGATTTTATGCGACCCACAAAAATCGAAAGGATCCGCTATGCTACCGTCCGTTCTAATAAGTTCTGTCAGAGTTCTCGTTTGGGCAAAATTGAGGCTGGCCCATCTCACCACACAGGACATACCGGCTCGTCAGTTCCCGGTGAAATAACAACTGTTTGGCATCGGAGTAGAGTTTAGAAAATACGTTACAATATATACACATTGTGTGTGTGTGTGTCATAAAATCGTGCGATAAAATTAGTCGATTCCGAATTCTCTCTCAAACCAAGCTCCTCACGACAATCCACTAGCGAGATTCCGCCTAAAATATTAATGTTAAGGTTACCGTTTGTGAACGCCTAATATCGTCCTTTAACATTTCCGATTCTTTCTCTTATGTTGCCGTATCTCATTTTGCTTTCTGTTACGCTATAATTAATCTCGACTCTCGAATCTCTCTGCGACGACTTAAGGGCGTGAGGACAGGGCGCCACCATTCTGGAGGTTGAGACTTTTTGCGATTACGGTTGGCCGTGGCTGCCGCTTTTTGAGACTATTGTGAGAGGGACGACCTTAAAGGGACCAGCACGACGCTTACTCCGACCAAGATGTACCCGCCGATTCCGCCAACCTGGATGCCGCCGGGATTTTGATGCAGCCGGCAAGCCGAAGAAGTCCTGGTGCACCCGGGAAAGGACTCCATCGTTTCCGTTGGCCAACGAGGATTGTCCTCTGAGCCTATCCGCCACCGAAACGGCCGGCAGGAAGATGAGACTTTCCTCCCTGGCCCGTCTCAGGCCTGCCAATCACCCAGGACAGTGTCTCCGTTCGGCCAAGAAGCCGCCTAAACATCCTCGACCCCCCAGGCCCAGCGTTTCAAGGACCTTGACCACAGGACCGCCACAGGACCGCCATACGCCTCCACTCGGCCGATTCCGACGTCGCACGTCGAAGCTCGGGAAAGCTCGGCCACCTCCATCACCGTTCGTCCCGTTCCGGTACAGTTCCTGCCTCGCCTGGACCCGCTCGCCTACGATCACGAATCGATTAATCATTATCGTGTGAAGCTTTGAGCTGTGCGAACCCTTTTGAGAGAAATAGAGAGAGATCGATTGGTGCCGGGCTACCTTTGACGCTTTTGCTGCTTTTCGCTATTTCCTGCCGCCTTTGGTTATCTTGTTTGAAATAACTGCTTTCTTTTCTTTGATGAGATCTTTCGCGTTTCTTTGATATCTTCTGCCTTCTTTTTAAGATTATAGACACGTGCATGGCCAAACCGTCTGTTTAGCCTGTAGCTAATTTCCTTTTTCGTTATCGGGTGAATATCTTTCCGCCTATTATATGATAAAAGACGATAATGTCGTTATAATTTTGTATTGCTGATTTTTCCGATTTTGCGTTTTTCTTTTATGAGTTGTGATTTTTGTAATTAACGAATTTTCTAGAATTTTCACTTGATGTAGATGCGGGAATCTACCTGCCAGAGCGTTTGACCCCAGGTTGACCTGCTTGGTTGTTTGACAGCCAGATTCTCTCGTGGTCTATTTATAATATTTTACCGATTATTATAAGATATCATTTACCATAATATCGCTAAACTTTTGAAACTATAAATTACTTGGAGATTTCCGAAACCAAAGTTCCGTTAACTTTCATAACGAACTCGCGCCTGTCATTATTCTGATTATCTAGAAACTTCACTGTTCCTCCTCTATCTTTTCTTTTGAGCTGCTATAATTTAATTCGAATTATCTTTTTTGCTTTTTCTGATTTTTCTGAAGTGCGATTCCTGGCTTTGCTACGCCCTTCTCCTAGTTTAGTGTATGCGATATCTTCTGTTCTTATTTCATGAATCATTTATTATGTGTCATATTTTATTGTCGTTGCTGAAAATTATTCTATTTCTTACTTATATTGCTTGTGAAATATTTCAGCTTTTGCATATCGCGAACGACCTTCTGACGTGTCGCCGCCCTCCGAGGCGACTTTATGTTGACGTTCCTCGACGCCGTGCCTTCTGCCGGTCTTCCAGATTATACTACCCGTCCCGACAAAGTCGTACCATTGCAACGATAATTAAATATTCGTTATAATATTTTATTTTCTGATTTTTCACACTTTTTTGTGCTATATCGTGTTCTAATTTATTGTGATCTTTCTATCGATTGTGCTAGCTTTTCCGTATTCGGAATTTTGAACTTGCGTTGCAGAACCTGCACTTATTATCAATTCAGCAGGTTCACGCTAATTTATAATTTCATTCGATTGACTCTTCCGTATTACCATTGTCGACCGCGGTTATAATTTCACACAAGCGAGAATTGGAACGACGTAATCGTTCCGCTGCCGTTCCTTACGTTCCGACTTTTGTTAGCTTATCACGGTTTTGTTAGTTTATTTCGATTTTGTTAGATTATTCCAACTTTAATTAGATTCTTCCGACTTCAGTAACTATCTGCTTCCTGGCATTTGGCTCTCTAGAGCACAAAACCATTAAAGAACAAGAAAAAGAAGAAGCGATCCGCTTTTCCCATTTGCCTGTCCACCACGCTACTGTCCAGACAAACGAATAATCCAGAGACAGGCAAAAATCGCACAAATTATAAAAGATACACATATTACCAGTAACACTCTAATGCCTACAGATTAATGGGCCATCGGTACCACTGCAACAACCACTGACAATCGACTTATTGGATGGTATCATTGTGCACGAGGCGACGCCAGTATTTTTGAGAATCACGATATCCCAAACGAACCATCGAAGACGAGACGAGGACGTCGCACAGCCCCACAATTAGCAAATTACGGACAAAGCATTATGTGTGAATGACTTTGTACTATGCACATATTTATTTATTACTTTATATCTATTAAGCGTATACGTTATTAATATCTTCTGTGAGTGGTTACATTAGAACGCGCGACTCCAGATTCGGATCATATTACCGGTCACAGTCATCATAGTTTTTGCTTTGATTAATTCGTAATTTAAACTTGCATAATTATATCGGTACGATAAACTATAATAAAACCACATAAAAATCATTACAATTCTCAGCCTCAGAAGAGGCTTTGCGGACAGTCTAAAAGTTAAATAACTTTTAAGTAAGCTCTGCACGTTTCTTCGAAACCCATACATATCTGGCTTATCTAACAATATCTGATGAATTAGAATATCAAAGGCCTTTCCAAGATGTTCAAACGCTCGCTACGGCAGGGGCACTGTCATCCAGCGCTTTATATACGGAAGATACTAGTTCAGCTATTGCACAATTTGCGGAATCTTTTCTTGAAAAGCCAATTTGCCTGTTTAATATTTTCTTCTGTTTTAAAGAAAAATTTTAAAGAAAAGTTTTAAAAATTCGCGTGGCACTCAACGTGTTAAAATGTTTTAAACATTCTCCAGAGGATAACGACAAACTTTTATATATACGAGCGGTAAGATTATGTGGTTTGTGCGTATATTTAACATTTTTGCTGTTATTTTATCAATGCCAGGTCCTTTATTATTTTTCAAATTATTTGAACAGTTCGAGATTTCTACATGATCGATTTAGAAATATAATCATGTGTGAGGGGAATATTTGTTTTAATACGAGACTGCTCATTTATTTGGACCGCAAGAGTAGCTCCTATCCCGGCAAGGTATTTATTGAAATCCTCTACAATTTGTGCCTCGTCACTTATTACGTCTTCATTTTTTAAATTCTATTTATCGGTTTATCCGTCATGCCAAATTCATTATCTCTTTTATCTCCTTCCACATCTTTCTTGATTTATTAATGTACTAATAGTCTTACGTCTATCGTATGTATTTTTGCTTTCTATCGAAGACACTGGCTTATTCCTGTATGTTTTGAATCTATTGTTTAGCTTTTAATTTAATAGCATTTTCTTTGAGAATTTTTGCAGGCGATTGTTTTAATAGATTGAATTTAACCTGATGTGACCCATGGTCTTTAGCCAGCATTATGAGTTAGTTATTTTATTAAATTGCTTTCTTTAAACACACAGTAAACCTTTCAACAAATCTATCCTCAGCAGTATTTACATATGTGGCTTCCAAAACCACATCCCAGCTAAAGATTTTAGGAACCGAGTGTAATCAATTATGCACTTCACATTATTTCTCGTGGTTTTCTCACTCAACTTCTGTTGGATCCACACTTGCAACACGATTAGGAAGCGGTTTGTTATACTTGTTTACAGTATTGTGGCTATTATTTTCTTTTTGAGTGCAAATTAAGGCGTTTGTTAACTTCATCTCCATATTTATAAGTACCTTTCTTCCATTTATACATATATGCAGATAAAGTAGATAAGTTTGACCCTGGAATTCGAGACTTCACCACGGTTCTTTGAACGTTTTCTCGCAGTTCTTGTGTTAATTATTCTTCAATTCTCACTTATTTAACGGTTGATTATTGAGACTCCAATGCTACTGAGTAACATTGACCGAGATTTCGATTTACTTACATAGCTTTAATGCACCTGACAATGCCAAGGCTTGTTTTCAGAACTTCATTGTTTATCGATTTTATTTTTAACACATTTGTACAGTATTTACATCCAACGATCTCATGAGAGCCTTGACAGTTGTAACTGAATTTTGCTGTTTCTTTGATTTAATTATGATGAACGGAATCCTAACCTAAAAGATACGGGGACTCCTGCCTCCACATTTTTAGAGAATCTCAACATAAGTTCAGTCTCATTACGTAATCTTTCCAGCATCTCAGTTAGAGTCTGTATGAAAAGAGCATGACTGGCAAAACTTAATTTAAAAAATTTGTTTATACTTTGAAAACATTATGCACATGCTTCTTGATTAGTATATTGATGCTTTGT
This sequence comes from Calameuta haemorrhoidalis, assembly GCA_031763665.1. Taxonomy (NCBI): domain Eukaryota; kingdom Metazoa; phylum Arthropoda; class Insecta; order Hymenoptera; family Cephidae; genus Calameuta; species Calameuta haemorrhoidalis. Next base: position 11,373 of record JARPRH010000663.1, read on the forward strand.
TATTAATAAATCATCTTAATTTTTTTTATTTTTATCACCCTCTATTATCGATAATTGCCTGACATCTGCGAGAAAAACTTTCTACTGGTTTCATAGCGAAATCTCGAAGTAATCATTTCCATATTAAGTTAATTTGTCGCGTTTTAACTGCTTTACGATTCACATTTTCTTTCCACGACGTTTGAGCTTCATCGCCGACCGAATATTTTCAATCGGAATGGCATCCGGTGAATGTGAACACCAATCTAGACTTCCAGATTATTTTCTTCTTTCCATGCGGTACACGAATGACTTCAATGTTTTGGGTTGTTGCTTTCCTGTAGTACCCACTGATCGTTTTATGTTGTAAATCACTTTTTGGCAGATGGCAACAAAGCTTTTTCGTAGATTTTAACCATCTCTCGACACTTAAAATATCGGTGAGCATGTGTAAAGTCCCAAGTCTTTGCTTTGAGAAACAACCCCGAATGTGCATTTTTACCGGGTGTTTAACAGACCCCCGGATCAATTTATTGATGCTACTACCTGTCCAAATGGATATTTTGTCGGCAAAAATGACATTATCGTAATCGCGATGAATATTTAATCGTGCCCAAAACATTATTTTTTTAAAGTGGTTTTCGGAAAGAGCTTCCTTCACTGTGTTTTGATATTTCACGTTCTTATACACTAAACGTCTTCTTATAGTGTTAAATGATATATCTCAGCCTTTTTTCTTCAGAGCTGCTGGACCATCTTGTAACGATAAACGTAAATTTTTCGCAAACAGTTGTAAAATATGTTTATCCTCTTTTCCCATTGGTTTTTGCGTAGTGCCACCATTAGGTAAGTCATCGACGTTTTTTACCTCCAAATAACGTTTCATCCACTTCTTTACAAATATCTTTGACTAATTCATATATTTTTCAACCTGTTGGAATGACATTTTGAGTCCTTTCGGATGCGTGCATATAAACACTACTTCGTAGAATGATGCGTAAGCGACACTTATGGCGGAATACGTCCGTTTATCGTGAAGCTCAAACGACAATTGAAATTATCGCTATAAAGCATTTTAGGTGAAGTGTCCCTCTACCTGCTCCCGTTGGAATTTCCCATCTAACGACTTCCAAGTGTCAGTTTTTTTAATCACGCTGTTCTCGTTCAAGACTTACATAAGCGTTCTTTTCTTTTATTAATGCATTCTTCTCCTCGATTTCTTTAACGAATTCCGTTAGCAAAATTTTTTAACTGTACACTGTTAAAAAAACTTAATAAACTTACAACATAAAAGATGAAATTTACTACATACAATATTTATAATATAGGTAATATAAATGAGTATTAATGTACATTGTTTTTTAAAATTGTAATAAATCATTAATTTTACTATGCATATAGTAACTTTAATATATTCGATTCTGAGTGAAATTATGAGTGAAAATTACAATATTTGTATAGAAATCATTCCTTGCTAAATACAGGTATATTGTGATATTACTGTTCGATGACTTCACTTTCAATATACGTTGCTCAAAATTCAATGATGTGTTTGAAATTTCATAAACGGTTTCTGTAAAAGAGCTTCCTGCATATGTTTAGTAATTATACCTCAGATTTTTTTTAACAGTGTACACTTTGTCATACTCGTCAGATTCCGGCCGCTACTTGGGATTCCTAGGTTTTTAATATCATTTTTTACACAGAACTTCCAGTATACATAGATTCGTTTTTATCTCTGCTAACTGTTGTTTCAACATCGCAATAATCCCTTTTAGTATTTCAACTTCATTACACTCTTCATAATCTTCGTGTATTAAATTGAGATTATGGATGTTCCACAACATACAATGAATAAGTTATTGATTACCTTAATGCCTTTGACTCGTTTTGAGCAATTCATGTGTACATTGTGCCGCATATTATACATATGGACAGTATAGTACATAGTAAACTATGCATATGCATAGTAATTATAGCAGGTTTTTGTTGATCACTACTTAAAAGGTGTCTCTTTCTCGGACTTGTTGGATTTACTTTCCTTTACGTCACCTGCCATCTTGCAAAAAATGCTCATTTATTGTATGATTACCATTAATCACATCACCACCAATTAATACCGACTGTAGTCTATACTTACATCGAACCCTTATCTGCACATGTTAATATTATAATACAGCCAATGTTCAGATTACACAAATGATTTGCTAAAGTGTAGTTACTGTCAATGTCTTTTGTCTAGGAAATCAAATCAGGGTTAAGTACGTCATAAGAATTTCGCACTCCGATAAAAGTGAAGGCGAATTCATTAATGGGCGATATATGGGACAAGTGGAGACCGAGAGAGAAGAATGAAATAGCAGTAAGTGCTCAATGGCATTTAAAATACACGTTCTTCACGTAACTTTTTGGGCTGTGTATATTTTTCAATCATTGTGCTTGAGGTTGCAAGTACATAAAATAAAACCGTTTAATTCGTGCAGTCATATTTCAAGACTTACCCCCATATCTTATGTTTAATTTACTTTTTATATCCTTTTTCTTCTTCTGAATTCTTATCATGTTTCAAATTCTATTTCATCTAATGTATGCTCAATATTGATATTAACACTAAACATACCACCAATTTAATAATTTTAATAAATACATCAAAACATTCATTTCATTTATTCATTTCTTCACTAAAAATCTTTGTGGTAGTTTTATATAGCCAGCACGCGGTAACACAATATAATTCTAATATACTATATATCTCAAAATTCAAGTTTATCTTTAACTTTCAATTGTCAATGCTATTATAGTAATGCGCAAATAATGGTGGAGCTTAATACCAGTATTTTATCCGAGCAAATTCATTAATGTAAACAGTTTTCACTTCATTCTAAGTTGTATAAATAATCAACTTCTCCTTATATTTGCAGGTTACTAAATAAAATTATTTTTACTGGAAAATCAGAAAAACGAATCAGAGCAAAAACACACGCACACTTAGCTGTCACATTTAAACTACGCTAGCGTGCAGAATAAAACTAATATTGTCGCCATAGTTTTAATCCCAAATTGCGCACTCAAGATAAACATATAGTTTTGCAATTAAAAGAGATTACATTTAAAATTCATTAAGAAATTTTTCAAATTTTAGTGTTGGAAATAAAAATTTAGTTCAAGTAGATAATTCATAATGTATCAAATAAACAACGAACAACAATCCTAATGGGGGAAGAACAAACCAAGGAGGGAAACGAGCAACAAATACAACGTTATGGATTATTCATCTAGAATGAATTCATAGTATTTTAGTTTGAGGGAAAGATTTGAAGAATAAGTGTTTTTGTTATATTAATTGTTTGAGATCAAATATAGTTGATACTTAAGTTTTCTTCTTTCCAACTTGCTTATGTTAATATTTTTTTTTCAAGGTTCGAACAAAATCAAATATGAGTACAAACGAAACTTTGTGTACACTTGTATATAGGTTCCAATGGAAACAACTCGTTCTTTATACTGGGAAAAGTGGTAACAGAAAACACAACGTAAATATCCTATCGCCAATGCTATAATTTCCTACTCAAGGATATAACAATTTTGCACATCAGGTGTTTCATAGCTATTTCCCTTGAATAGGGAATTATATTATGGTCGAAATCTTAGTTTGTGTTTCCTGGAACGTCATTCTAAAAAAGATAACAAAAGAAGAAGCTTACCAGATACTTTGCCAAAATCTCTGAAGATACGAAAATCCGTATCCCCTGGAACAATACCACTTTGAAATATTTCTTGAGCCAAGGATGATGCATACGGATATGGCACAGTTCGTGAATAAACCTGAAACAGAAAAAACAAATTATATTTAATATATAATTCTTTATACTATCGAGTGAATGTAATATAAAATTTGTACTTCTAGAATCCAAGCATTTCCTGGTCCAGCTTGGAACAACAATTCGCGACCTCCAGCACCACAAGCTTCCAGATTTATAAAAGCTCGAACTTCTTTTGCCCAAGGATGCTGAGTTATGAATCCATGAGATGCCTACATGAATTTAAAAATTCAAAAAACAATTTAATGTATATTTGCATGTTTCATCTATATCCCTTAAATAGATCAACTATATCTACCTGCATTAAATTCTCTTCTGCTCCATTAAATAAAAATATGATATTATGTTTGAGAAATTTAGCATCCTGAGACATGACACGTAGTACTTCCAACATCACTGCACAACCAGCTCCATCATCAGAACCACCTATAATATTAATAGAAATAATAACAACAATAAATAAATTATTACCTACATATTATTAACACAAGAGCAAATTCATGCCTGCTTTAAAATTTGACCTTTAAATCTGATACAAAATAAATGTTCATAGTAATAAAAATTTAACACAAAAATTAATTTTTAATTAAATTTTATGGGTATATAGGTCTAATATTAAAATTATACTTACCAGGACTTTCTGGAAACGTATCAAAATGACAGTTTAAAAGCAAACTATGCTTCGAAGGCCTATATGGACTAAGTTTAACAATAACATTCTGAACGTTCCTATAAATGTTTGTCATTCCATCCAGGAACGTTAATGGAAATGCACCACTATGTTTTGTAACATCCATAACAATTTTGTAATCTGTGCTAGCATCTTTAATAATATCATTTATTACTGTCATAAGGAACTTCACAGCCAATATCTCATTTTCATAACTTCCTGTTATTCGAGGACCAATAGATGTTAAATTAACTACATGATCTCGAGCTCTTTCTGCAACAAATCTTCCTGGAAACAAGGCTTCTGTATTAATATAATGAGGCGTTGGTAAATTTTTTTCCAGCACAATAACTATTAGTGATATGGCAAGAAAATAGGTGACCACAAAAAATAAATGTTGTGTATCATTTTGTTCGATGTACTTCTTCTTTGAAAAGGCCTTATTCGTATACAGAATGTCATAAGAAGATCGCCTGACTGAATGTTGGCGTAGTCTAACTCCGTCTTGCTAAAATATACAAAAATTTCGGTTAATAACTCCTAATTTATACATCACCATTTTATCAAAATATCCGGCTGATAGGTTATGTTATGATTAAAGATATGTATTTTATTTAAACGTAGCAGGAAAGAAAAGGTCGTACCATCATTATTGCTGTTCCTTTATCACGTAAATAAATTAGTTTCAAAGGCACTTAACAGAAACGAAAACGTCAGTTAATAACTGAAAGCATTTCTCTGTATTTACCACTGCATTTTTCGATAACATATAGTCATCGAAGGAAGTACGATAAACGCTCTAGCGATAGCATAATGTTATATAAAGTGGTCAGATGTGCTCACGCGCAGCTTTTTAATCGACTATCAGTACACTGATATATGTATACGCCATATACAAGATGTTTCATAAATGATGCACTGCACTGATTTACAAAAACTTTCTCATAAAGCTACCTGTGTGAAGTGGGTCGGCCAACTTTTATTTTTTAAACTTTTTCTTATTCCAATCGTTTGATAATCAATAGCATCGACGTATAATATGGACTATGCATAGACATAGGAAAAATGATCGGCTGAAAGAAAAAAAAATAGCGACTGCTAGTGGCCAAGCCCTGTCTCTTGCTAATTAGCAGCCGTAGTACGAAAGTATAAAGAACGTAGGTAGCCAATACAAGCATTACAAAAGGAGAGTGATTTGCCGTCACCTTATTTCCTCTATGTTTATTTGAACGATTACTTTTTTAAAAGATTTGAAGTAGGAATCATACAGTCCATATTATATGTATGTCGATGGTCAATAGTTTTTTCAGAAAATCAAAATCTGGTATGAAGTTAGCCGGCACTTTTTTGTTTCTAATTGGATTTAGCTTTTCAACGGCTCAAATGATGCAGAATCGTTTGGTAGTTATGAATGAACTAATAAAAACGTTTAGAGTCTATCGTTTGTTAAAAAAGTTATGGAAAAACCCATACGCGATTCGAGGATATCAATCGATACGATACAATCGATTTCTTGATCGGTTTATCCATTCCCATAGAGCATGTAGGTCGTTTTTACGACAAAGGGCTGCATCGGCTCGTCGAAGACGTTAAACTAAATTCGTCTGCAAGATGTCTCTTTTACTCTTGCGTTTTAATTTTTTAAATTAAAGATGACATTTGTAGTTCATCGGACCAAAGACGTCTTTAAGTCTACAAAATATGTTCATTTTTTACCATTCGATTAATAAACCACACGCTCAGCCGCCATCTTATAATATTTTTTCTCTGCTTTACTAAAGGTGCGCGTGTGTAGAATTACGTAAATGCTGCTTCAAAAAATGTTTTTTTATTAAACAATTAAAGAAAATGAAACGGCAACAGGATCGGCGTGTAAAGCAGCTGGTAAATAAAGACTTTGCATTGTGCCAAGAAAGTACTGCGTCAAATAATGCTGGTGGTGAGCGTAAACAATCCACAGTTGACCCAATTAATCATAATAACGGTCTAAACAAAAATGATCTGGGGGCCTATCACGGTTCTCAGGTGAGCTTACTCACTTTTCACGTTCTCATTTCACGTGACTTAGGTCACCCAATCACGGCCTCACCGCCATTAATGACATTATTCAAATTGAAAATCAGTGAAAACAAATATGAACGTAACAGAAAAGCAGAAAGGAATTTTGTTAGATTATAATTATGAAGGAGAACATAGATATTCAATAAGTATATTTCTGGTAACTGATATTATTAACATAGGATGATATGTGGTTTACTGTCAGCAACTCGCTGAATACAGTGACCAATGGACCACATAAGCAACCGAAAAAGTGGCAGAAGGTAATAAGGAATAAGTTATAATTATTTTTATGAAATGAATTGTTTAATTAACTCAAATTATTTGTACGTAAATACAGACATGGAGAGACTGGAAGTCAAATGTCTTGAAGAAATGGGCCAAAAACAAAAGCTACGCTGCTGGTACTGGCGGAGGACCGCCGAAAGCTGTTAATCTGACAGATTTAGAAGAAAATTTATTAGAAATAATCGATCCGATTAATATATAAACATTATCACCATTAAATTATCCATTTTATTAATTAACGTCTCCGTCACTCAAGTAATAATGCTACCATCTACGTACGCGTTATTTTCGAGGTAAGCTGCGTCGATGTGACCTTTTCACGTGAAATTTCGTGTCGAGTCTCCTCACGCGAGTAGTCTCATATTTTCATGAAGTGAGATTGATCGTAATTGGGTGAGTTGCTCACATTCGTCATTTTCACCCAATCCGAGAACCGTGATAGGCCTCCTGAGTTATTCATTATACTCGGCTGATTTATTACAACAACAAACTGAAGTAAGATAGCTATTAGATAAGAGACTATTTATGCCTCTATTTTAATCCACTTCTCAAGTGTTTCATATCATGAAATAAAATGTTCAATTCAAATCTTGATTTTTCAGTATCCGCCACAATGAAAAAACGTTTCACTCAGAACAAAAGTTCCACAATGGACGAATCATCTTATCCTAACCTGTCGAGTGAAAAAGTACAAAGCACGCAGAAACTCTCGAGCGTCAAGATACGTGCTGCAGATCACCAGGAACAAGATGGTTTGTATCGTAGCTCTTCTTTATCTTTCAGATGGCTACCAAATTTATATTAAATTGTGTTCTACCTATTTCAGCTATAAACAATCAACAAAAGTCAATGAACTACCCGCCCTCCAACATTATTCCAGCCAAGAATTACAGCGAGATTGCACAGTTGAACAGTACTGTACAAAATCAGCCCTTAGCCGTAAGCTCGAAAATCCCAAGATTCGACAATCGACACTCGAGTACCAGCAGGAAAAATGTGTCTTTGAATGATGTTGTCGACACTGGTATGTACAACCATCAGAAACTTGGTTCTATCGTTTAAGAATAAATGTATTGATACTTGTATTGGCAACATTACGATCAGTGACAGCTTTTTCACGGACCGTCAGCTCGCTTTCGTTGGCTTCGTTTCATAGTTCTTAAAACGTGATGACTAATATCTGTGATTGTTAATATAAGACTTTAAATTAATTCAATATAAAATAGATTTGTATTGATGCAAATATAGAACGATTATTAATGAACTAAGAAGTATGCATTTATTGTAACTGCATCTGTTGCAAAAGCTGATTAAACTGATCCGTGGAAGTCCAATGCTCTTCCAAGTATGAGCTTTATCATCGTTTGCAATAGATCTTAGTTTCAAATTTCCCGCTCTTCCTACCTTAACACGTTGACTGCCATGGGGGTCACCGGTGACCGACAGGTCCATATAAATTACATTGTAAAAAATTTGTCGTAGCAGCCAACGTTTTAAAAGTACGTCTTTTATGAGACTTCCTACTCTTGGTCTTGTAAGATGACTTCAAGACATGGATTTTTGGGGCATAAGATGTCTTGCAGATGTCTTTGCAACGTCTTTTAGTTAAATTTCAAGACGTCCATAAAATTCGGTAGACGTCTTGAGGACGTCTTGCAGTCATCTTAATGCTATATGGGTTGAATTAGACAACATTGCAAACTTTTTCTACTTCCAATCGTTTGATAATCGTTTGATAATGTTTGACAGACTTGTATAAATGTTTGATAGTCAATAGTTTTTTCAGAAAACCCAAATCAAAATCTGCTGTGAGTTTAGCCGCCACTTTTTTGTTTCTAACCGGATTTACATAACTTTTTCTGAACTGAATCGATGCAGAATCATTTGATAGTTACGAATTGGTCATGTGATCGATTTTTTTTCTTAATTTTAGTCCATGTCCATGATTCAAATAGTCGAAGTAGGGTAACCCAAGCAGTGAATAAACAGAGATCAGTAAATGAACAAAATCACTCTAATTGTAAATAAAAAATTAAACATCAATCGAAGATAAATGATTTTATAAGTATAATACAATTTAAAGAAAAATTCACAGATTGCGACGAGATCGAAATTACAATTATATTTTCAAAATCGATTGAGGAAAAAATGTTTGCCGATCTATGGCGTCTTGTCAGTTTACTGCCCGTGTGGTGTATACTATTTTTCTTGATCCCCAGTCGAAAGTACATGATCGACGTATCGATTTCAGTGCACAAAGTCTTGGATTCTCCCATAGGGGTCTCCAATAGCTACACAGCAAAGATCCAAAGCTTTCTGCACTGAAATCGATACGTCTGGGGACCAAGTATACGTCCTCAGTACAGTTTTTGTTATTTTTAAAAACGTTTGCGTATCGATTTCGTTAAAAGGGGTTACAATAAAGGTTCTAAAAAAAAACTTCGCATGAATTCCGTGACAATCAGTAAACCAGTTTTTTTCGAAATGCCATTTTTTTAAATGGCCAACAGATTATCTCCGGTTCTACGCAACCGATTTTTATAAAGTTTGTTGCGTTTTGTTCGTTGTTATGTTGGCTACGGGAATCTAGCACATTATTCCCCAAAAAATTTTTTACACAAATTTGACGAGAAAAATGAGCCAAAAAAGGCTTTTTTCCAACTTTTTTTTTTCAAACGTTCATAAAAAATTTTTTTCCTCATTTTAAAATAATTGTGGTAGATTTTTTTACGTTCTGACTTGCCAGTTAGAAAATAAATTGTCGACCATGCAACCCTCTCTTTTTTAGGACTCAACTTTGGTGCCCTCTACAAATTGGACAAAAAGTGAAAATTGAAAACAATTCCCTATTTTTGAAGGATTAAAAATATTTAACAAAAATTTTGTATTATTGTCCAATATAGAGGCTCCGAAAAAATATTATTGAAAATTGGAATTTTTTCCACTTTTAAAGTGGACATATACTTTAATTGAGTGTTGGATTCCCAAATGATAGGACGAATCACAGTTTTAATATTTTATTTTACTTGAGCCGTGTTGGGAACTTCTGTGTTCCTGACACTATTCGTGACCTCCGGGAGATGTCCACTTCGCTGGTTTCTATCTAACTGCTCGCTAAAATACGTTCAGGGTGGTTTTTAAGGAAGTTGTGAAAACGTGGAGAGGGAAAATGCTTCAGGTTTGAAATTGTACATTACGGTAGTTATATGATGGGAAAGGCCTATTCTGAGTTCTTATGGTTTGGATATGGTTTTTAAGGATTAACGGATGTTTCTAGGATAATGAGTCTTAGGAAAACTGAGATAAGTGCTAGAGATAGAGGTTGGTCACGTTCATAGAAAATTTGAAAAATATACTAATTCGGAGTGTTATACAACATTAGTCTGTATTATTTACGTTAACTTGCATCAAGAATATGCGTTCATCTCCTAATATGCGTTCATTCACTGGTAAATTGCCGTTTATTTACTGGCAATTTTGTTCATTTACTAACATATCAGACTTTTTATTACTTTTTTATTTATCTAAATCTATCTATTTTTCATTTATGATCTCCCTCAAATTTTGTAAATAATTTGTGCATTTATATCGAATCGACTACACCATTGCTGAAAGCAATTCAGAATATATATTTTTTTCACGACTTTGTAAATATAACCAACCTCTTATTCTATTATTCACTGGTCGGTCTACCCTATAGCAACTAGCGATTCTGTGCATTTGGACAATGATGTCACTGGATCCTCTTTATTTTGATTAACTGACTTTATGTATGCTGTGTCATCACGCCGCAACATCAGTTCCGTTTTGAGGGGCCATCTCCTTATGAACCGAAACTTAAATAAGTCCCCCCAAAGTAAAACTGATGTCGCTTTGAACATGATATCATTGGTCCATGCGCAATTTTGACAAAAATACGATCGCTAGTGGCTATTCCTCATCTATTTGTATCATGGATCACATATTCGTCGAGCCATTTTCGTTTGTCGAAAATTTTCTGCGAAACTGCCCCGTTTTTTTTAATGCTGTCCTACGACCACCACATGCCTGACTCGTGTATATCGTTTTTAGCCCCATCGACCTACCACAAGCGTGACTGGATATTGTAAGCGAAGGGATCAGGGAGGGTGCAGCACTACGTACTAGTCAACCGAGCTGTTACAAAAAGATAAATTGACGCAAAACGCGCCAGAGTGAGCACTGCGATGAAGTGCTACGTGTGCGGCAGAATTGGCCACAGGGCAAAGGAATGCCGGGATAGAAGGAACCGAAGTAATTACCAGGTAACACCCCAATCGGATGGCGCTCCCGCAGGACAACCGTCGACGAAGAAGTCTACGATCACCTGTTTCAGGTGCGGGGAGGCCGGCCACATCGCACCGCACTTCCCCAGGCTTGGCCCTGGTGGCAGTTCGCCCAAAGCCGAACGACGTATCAATGTGTGCAAGAGGAGGGCCGCATCTGCCCAACTGGTCCACTCCGGTGAGTCGTTTCTTTTTTGTTTTGATTCCGGTGCCGACTGCTCCTTGGTCAGGGAGACCATTGCCAACAAGTTCGCCGGTAAACGAGTCCAGGCGCTAGTTATATTACGGGGAATCGGAAAATCCGACGTGCACAGTACTTTCCAAATTGTGTCCGCAGTAACCATTGTCGGATATACGATCGAATTAGTTTTCCACGTTCTCCCAGATTTGTTCCTGAGCACCGATATTTTGATTGGTCGTGACCTACTCGATAAGGGTTTTGTCGTAGAAATTTCGTCGGATCATTTTACCCTGAAGAAGAGGCAAATCGTGAATAGATGCGAGGTCCCCAGGAACGCTTTTCGGATGGGAGACGTGGATACCGATGTTGAGGGCGAAGATAGAGCTGAACTTATCGATTTCTTAGGTGATTTTGCGGAGGCGTTTATCGAGGGAATGCCTACTAAGAGGGTGAATACAGGTCAACTAGAAATTAGATTGCTGGATCCTAACCGTACGGTACTAAGATGGCCCTATCGTCTCGCTTCTGACGAGAGACAAATAGTTCGCGACAAGATCGATGAGCTCTTAACTGCAGGCGTAATCAGGGCTAGCTGCTCGCCTTTCGCAAGCCCCATACTACTCGTAAAGAAAAAGGCCGGTTCGGACCGCCTGTGCGTAGACTATCGGAAATTGAATAGTGACACAGTACCGGACAGATATCCACTCCCGCTCATCGTGGACCTAATTCAGAGGCTGAGCGGTGCCAATTACTTCACAACACTCGACATGACCTCTGGGTTCTACCAAATCCCGGTACATCCGGATTCCATAGAACGGACGGCCTTCGTCACCCCAGACGGACAATACGAGTACCTGGCCATGCCGTTCGGACTGCGAAACGCGCCGTCGGCTTTCCAGCGCGCAATTAATAGCGCCCTTGCCGAGTTAGCAAATACCTTTGCCGTCTGCTATCTGGACGACGTTATCATCCCCGCGAAAACAATTTCCGAGGGCATGTAGCGTCTACGTATAGTTTTGGAGGCCCTTAGCAAGGCTGGATTCTCCCTGAGGTTCACGAAGTGCTCATTCCTGAAGGCGCGAGTTGAGTGCCTCGGATACATTGTCAGCTCGGGAGAGGTCAGGCCAAATCCAGGCAAGATCGTGGCCCTGACGCAACTACCCCCACCTAGGACGGTTACTCAAGTCCGGCAGTTCATCGGTCTCGCGTCATATTTCCGCCAATTTATCCCTCGGTTCTCTCAGGTCGTTGACCCCCTCTACCGGTTGACATCGGGCAAGGGTACCATCTGACTGGAAGCCACCTCGTGAGGAAATTCGACAACAAGTAATCTCTGTTCTAACTAATTCCCCGGTCTTGATGTTGTTCGATCCAAAGTACCCTATAGAACTGCAGAGCGATGCAAGATTCAAAGATATGAGGCTAGAGCCAGCTTACTCTATCACAAAGTTGAACGCAGCGGGCATAGTAGGGTCTTACCAATAATACCTAGGGCACTTCGGTGGTCCGTGATACATAACGTCCATGAGTCAATTGTCCACCTGGGGTGGGAGAAGACCCTTACCAGCTGTACTGGTTCTCAAACATGGCGAAGTACGTTCGGAAATTTGTCGAAAATTGTATCGTTTGTAAAATATCGAAGTCTAACTCTAGGAGGATACAAGCCGAGCTTCACCCTATCCCAAAAGTCGCCATTCCCTGGCATACAATACATATAGACGCGATAGGGAAATTGAGTGGAAAGAATTACGTGAAGGAGTATGTATTCGTTGCCATTGACGCGTTTACGAAGTTTGTTCTTCTCCACCACGCCGTGCGTATTGACTCTGCTAGCGCTATTAGCGCCGTGATGTCCGCGATTGTGTTGTTCGGTGCTCCCACCCGAATCATCGCCGACCAGGGCAGATGCTTTGCGAGCAAGGATTCTAAAGATTCTTGTAATTCGCATAACGTACACCTTCATCTAATAGCAACAGGTAGTTGTCGCGCTAACGGACAAGTCGAACGCATAATGCACACCCTAAAAAACATGCTCACGTCCGCTGAAGTCGACAAAGAGAAACCTTGGCAGACCGCGCTGAGTAATGTGCAACTGGCCCTCAATTGTACAATGAGTCGAGTTACTAAGAGTAGTCCCCTAGAACTCATGATCGGTAAAATCGCTAGAACATTGGAACTGATGGCCCTAGGTGACAAGGCGGAGGTGGTTGACATTTTCAAGGTTAGAGAGCGCGCGGCGGAATCTATCGTGCTTGAGTCCCAGAAAGACAAGGAAAGGTTTGATAAAACCAAGGCTAAAAGTTTCGAAATTTTCTGTCGGTGATTTTGTCTTGAATGAAAATTGAAGTTCAGAGGCCCAGTCAGAGTTATTGTGGTGCTGGAGAGTGATAGATACCTCCTGAGAACCCTTGATATTAAGCGAACTTACAAGTACGCGCATAATCGCTTAAGGCCTGTACCTGAGTGTGGTCTTCCCACTGAGCTTGATCTGGACCTGGGGCAAGAGACCAGAATTCCTGGACTTGAATTTGTCATTAAGTGCAATAATAAGTTTTTAGATGTTGCAGAGAGACGATAAAATTTTGTATGTAGTTCACGACAGCTTGAGGTTCAAATTGATTATCGCTTCATATATTTTATAAATCTAAAGAATAATAGCGTCTCGATTTCAAGAAATTACATATTATAGTACAAAATTTGTATATTTTTTCGGACCTCTTCTGCAGCGGTTAATGATAATATACTTTGGTACGCATGTGCTATTAGAGAGAGATGCACTAATTGTAAGTTCCTTCGACACTAAAGCAGCGGCCAAAAGTGCGGCACTTAAAAAAACTCAAATAGTAATAAATTTTGATAAATATACCTTATCTCACACCTAGATTTTTGAAGTGAAGAGGTGGCTAGCCCCAGATTTAACGAGGCTGATGTTGAGGTTCGGCATTCTAAGTTTGAATCCGACTGCTGTTAGACTTATGCCAGTCTTTTTCCATGCGTATCCTGCTTCCAATTTTTCACTTGTTTAAACGATTACAATTTACAATAACGCTTGCGTACTGTAGGCCGTCCAAAGCGAAAAGCGAAAGATCAACAGGTGTATCGCCAGGATATCACGTTGCAGCTAGTGGTCGGGATAATCCTTGGTGTCACGAAACGTCTATTAAGGAGTAGAATAACCAATGTCTGTACTACCAGGTTTGTACCTGTTACACAGTGGTTCTCAAATTTCGAAGAAACATAAATAGGAAGTTCTGCTTTTATATACTTTTTAAGGGACTCGTCTAGTGTAAAGGATATTTTTTTTTAATGCTTTTTGGGACATTTTTTTCTGACGAACCATTAAAATAAATTGAATTTTTTCAAGCTAATATATTTTATGTAATAGGAGGTACACCGCTCAACAGGAACACAAAAAAAAGAGGTGTTCCACTGCTGCCATGATTCCGACTGTTCTGCTTATTTGAAATTAAAAAACCAAACATCATTTCAATTGTGAGACTTGAGGCTCTACATGGAACTAAAATGAAGTCATAATTCCAAAGAAATAATTTCTTTTTACGCTTTAGAAAAAAAATTCAATTTTTCACACTTTTTGTGGGGGTCCGTTTAGTTATTAAAAAAAAAAAAATTAACTGTGCAAATTTGAGTAGAATCAGTTAACTAGTTTTTGAGATTTTATAGCAGCAGTTTGAAAAAATCGTGTTTCGAGAAAAACGCGTTTAAAAGTTATTGTATATAATTCATTGTAATGGGATAAACAAATATAATATGAAAAAAATCATAAAATAGGGTATGGTTGAATTCGTCTCGATGAGACGCACAACATGTGGGGGGTTCAAAATTGTTGTTGCCATTTAAAAAAAATGGCTTTATGCTTGCAACATAGAAGCATAAATAGTAGGAGCATAAATTCTATTTGCACTGACTTTCCCCCTTCGTACCCTACAACTTTCGTCTGACACATTTTGGTATCTCGCTATTCCTTAAACAGATATTCAACCGTACTGTTTCAAATAGGACACCCTGTATTGTAACTTTTGAACGGCTTCTGATTTCGAAAAATCCTTTTACCCTCGTCTTCTAAACATGTTTAAGATGTGATTTATAAAAAAAAATTCGATTTTTGAGGCCTTAGACACTAGACGACCCCCTTAATTTGAAATAGAGAAATGTATAGAAAACAGATATATAGATATAGATGCGAACAAAACTATATAATTGTATCTTTTCAATCGTTGCTGTGTTTCTATATTTGATACATTCATTTTAGCTTTTCCTTTTCTTACACGGAGAATTAGCTTATCAAAGAATACGTATAAGCTACTTCTTATCATATTTTTATATCGTAGTTTCATAATTACTTATAACGCTTTATTATTTTTAATAAAAGCTATATGTAGTTATGTGGTATATCGACGGCGATTACACCTCCCATACTTCGTCCGACCCTCATGTAGGTTGGATAAACAATCCACGCACGTTTTTTAGGATTGTAAACACATATCGACCTGAGATCTTCAGTACCATCACTACCTCCTACCACGTACAACTCCTCATTAATGCACACCACACCTATAAGAAATTGAAAAATAAAAATCTTTAGTTTGATGAGTATAATAAAAGTGTAGGTATAAGCAAAATCTGTTATCCACCAGGATGCTGTCGAACCCCCGGCATCTCCTCAATAAATGTCCAAATGTTTCTATTTGGATCAAAGACTTCAACTTCAACGACTCCACCAACGACATATAAAATTCCCTTAACAACACATGCACTTGCATTTTTCCTAGGAATACTCAAATCCGCAACAGATTTCCATTGCCCTGTTTCCGGATTATAGCATTCGACGCTAGATAAAGTCTTGACAGGTTTCCCTCCATAGCCTCCAATCTAGAACAATGAAAATAACCATAAATAATCTTTGGTATTGTAAAATTCATAAATATTTATATGGTTGTTACACTTTATGCTTACAGCGTATATGAGGCCGTTCAGTGCAGCCACTGCGAAGGAGCAACGAGTTACAGTCATTGGTGGTATCATTGTCCACTTGCATGTTTTTGAATTATAGACTTCAGCTGATCTATAAATTATATTTTCACTCCAACCACCGATCTAGAGAATATTTCAAAGCATAATTTGCAAATTTTCTAAACTTTAATGTATTTGAAGAATGAGTTTCATACAGCATAAATGCAATCATCGAGTGTTACAACGCCGAAGTTCATTCGTTTAATTTTCATCTCTGTACAAGCAGTCCAATGATCAGCGGAGACATCGTAAACATGCATGGTTCTTAGCGGTGCTTCAGTGAAATTGCAACCACCTACTGCGTATATATTACCCTCAAGAACGGTTACACCTAGACAAAAATAGTAAAATGTCTAAACATTCAATAGCCATTCTACTGAAATCAAGTGTATCAGCTAAGATGCACGTTTGAGATTTGTGGTGAAACTATGCATAATTTCGAAAACCTGATGTAGCAACTATTGAACTTTTTTTGATTGCGCATCGAATGGGCATATTATTATTATTCGTTTAACTTCCGTTCACAAATAAAAAAAATAATCTTTACCATTTCAAATGATAGTGAAAAAAGTTAAATGCAAAAGTTGTAGAGCAAGAAAAAATAATAGGGATGAAAAAAAAGTCATATGGATTGCATACATAATAAGGGAGATATTTGCATTCGAAATTTTGTCATTTTTTGACAGATTTTCGACACAGGCCGAAAGCCTTAG
>JARPRH010000663.1:34237-44663 GCA_031763665.1 Calameuta haemorrhoidalis
TTTTCTTGCTCTACAACTTTTGCATTTAACTTTTTTCACTATCATTTGAAATGGCAAAGATAATTTTTTTTATTTGCTAACGGAAGTTAAACGAATAATAATAATATGCCCATTCTATGCGCAATCAAAGAAAGTTCAATGGTTGCTACATCAGATTTTCGAAATCGTGCACAGTTTCACCGCAAATCTCAAACGTGCATCTTAGCTGATACACTCTGTATACACATAAAACAAACACCATTAGTTGGCATATACCTTGGCCCAACGAACACAATGTTGCAGTTAACGCGCACGTTAGTTGCAATATGCGCATTACATGTATTATTGTATTTACTGAGATGCAAAATTCTGAGTTAACTGATCAATTGATTAATTTAACCCTTACTGCGTACTGTTGCGCACGGGTCAATTATGTCCGGCGCGATCTATGGCGAGTAAAAGATTTTTAAAATTGAGTCAAATGAAGACTAGAATGGTAGATTTCAAAAATAATATGCTAAAATATATTGTTATTGTAAATGTATAGAATAAAACACGTAAAGTGCACTGTTATAGGAAAAGATCATGACTTGATAAAAAATAATATAAAAACATTATAAAAAAACAAAACTGAAAATTACAGTTGTATGACGTGATTTTTCGATTCACGGTCACAAGGCGACTCTGGCTGCCGATACAGATAACGTTCTCGTTTTCTGGTTCTCTTTGGGCCGCCACCCTGCTCAGAAGCGACGCTCTCGAGTTGAATCGTATAGTTACGCCAATGCTCTCGGAAAATTTCGTTATTGTTGAGTTGAGGTCGAGGTGCTCGAATCTGCCGTGGAGAGATAGTCTCGACGTACTGAGTTGCGCGACAGAGGAGATTGCCCGACGAAGACGACGGAGACGACGGAGACCGGCAGAAGCCCGGCTGAGGTGGGCAAAGGGCTGTAGAGCGGGCGGAGGTCAGATTTTGATACGGTTAAGGGCAGAGGAGGAAACCCGTGCCTGAATTAAGGATGGTACCCAACTGTCGCCCGATGTCCTGGGGAACCGGCCGTGGAGGATCTACCAAAAGAGTTACGTACTGATTCGCTAAGGAACGCTCTCGATTTGATTTAAAAGGACGACTCGAGGAAAAGGAAGAGTTATCGGCTATAGGGATCTCGATCAATCAGAACGATTAGTTCTCGAATTTGGTCAAAGCAGTCTGTCTCGGGGCCCTCCTCCCTCCCTAGTTCAGTGAACACCCGAGTCTCCCCTTGATACGGTTCTCGGCTTTCGTGGATTAGCTGCACCAGCTCCGCTGCGGACTCCCAATTTATTAATTAGTGAAGGGATTTCCATTTGATACTTCCGATTCGTTCTGTTAAGTTCTCAATCCGTTGGTCTCTGTATCCCGTATTATTCGTCTGACGCTTACTGGGACCCTCTCTACAGCTAGAGAACCTAGCATCCTCAGCGACCGTGCATTTCCGTAACCATCCGCTCCCGTTCGTGTATCCAGTTGTGTTTACTGATTTTACGCGACTCCAAAGATCAGAACCTGCGGTTTCGTTTCTCGATTCTACGCGTCTCCGAAAAATCGACAGGATCCGTTAAGGGTGTTAAGAAGATAACCGCATGATGTGACAAAAATGTCAAATTCGCGTAATAGATAGTCGAACTGTCGATCCACGTGTCTGTAAAATTTCAAGTCACTTTGGAGAATTTAAGTCAAATGAAAAAAATTGTAAAGTCGCGTATTTTTGAGCGCTTAACTACAGCCGTTCTACATATGGACGGAGACACGCGTGAGCTCAGTCAAGTCGCGATATCTCTCATCGTAAATGAAAACTTATTTTGAAAAATGAGTTATATATTATTCGATGTATCTTGCATCCATTGACACCAGAACGAATGGGCTTTGGAGATTTTTGCAAACAATATCTTAATAAATGCATTGAGAATCGTGTCAGAATTCACTGAGAGCGAGCGAGTGGCCGACCGAAACGGCAACGCCGCATTCCTGATATTGGAGGAAAGGGCAGAGCGGTTTAGGCGCGTGAATATGAACATGTATACATGTAGACGTACTAACGAGTCCGAGACGTTCTTGACGCACTGAACCCCATGTATCGTCCACCAGGAAGGAAGGGATGGTAATTCTTGGCACGACTGCAGGTGTATGTATATGCGCACTTATATGCAGGGGCATATATATATATATATATATGATTGACGGTTGAAATAATGATAATCAAAACAAGATTATTGCTAATATTTATTTACTTCGGAATTTGGGTTTATCACATCGATAATACTTGATAAGAAATTATTAATATTATTTATCATACACATATCTTAAGTGACTCTTGGTTTGTCATTCACCAATTGCGATAAAAGCTCTATAACACCTGTTTTACCGCCTTCAATAAAAACGTCGATCAACCGATCATAAGTGATAGACGCTGCTACCAACTTTTCACACATAGTTTTTGAGACTAAATTATTCAATGGAGCCAACGTTGTTCCTATCAGGACAGCGATCGTATTTTTCTTCTCTTTGATAAGAATAAACTCCCTGATGCTTTGAGCGTTGTTGATGAATACATCATCCGTAATTTTGAAAAAAGTTACCAACTCTTTTAAAATGTTTATATCTTCAAGAGCATCGTGCGCCTTATTAGTGGATATTGTCGGCAAAAATTCTGCTGCCAAGTCAATTAGACTCGTCTTCTTGTGCCACTTCAGCATATCGCGAATAATTGGCAGGCTGTCACTAAAACCTAGGACAATATTCTCATATTGGGGCAACATGTTTGTGTTGACGATGGATCTTATTAAGTATGGTTTATCGAACAAACAATTGTGTGCAACGAGTATGCACGGCCTGCCTGATGAAATTAGAAATTCATAGAATTCGCGCATCACCGTCGTTAGCGGTTTCGTGTCTACCCTCCTGCCGTGATAAAATAGCTCGCTACAAATCCTCGTGAGGCCATGGACGTCACTGGCTTTTGGAGATATTGCACTTGTCGGTGTAACATATGTAGCGTAATTTGAATCGCTAAATGTTGCAGCGATTTGCAGAATATCTGCAGCACCTCCAAATCCAGTTGTCTCAAGGTCGAACAGCACTATCTGCGGAGGCCCCTCCATTGTCACGATTAGCTTGTTATCACCAGCTAGCTGCTCTTGTTCAGCCGATTCCGTCTTGTTGCCAACAGCCGATTGGTTCAAGAGACCCATTCCTGACTGGTACGTCGCGTCTTCAGTCTTTTCTTGTTTTTTGCGAAGGAGCGCTCGGTATTTTTTTAAAAGATTGCGCTGGGCTTTGAATTTCACTGTCGCTGTTTTATTTTGGCGTACTTTTGCCTGTCGCGTCCGCCTATTCACGTACTCCCAGAAGTCGACAAGCTGTAACAACGCGACTTAGGAGCCTTGCTGACAGCTTTTGCATTCAAATTTTCGTTAGACTGGCTAGAGCTAGCACTGACAAACTTCTCCACACTGCCAGCCAATTTATCAAAGAATTTTGACAAATCTTGATACAAATGTGGATCAGTTAGCCCGCCAGGTATCAAAAAATGATCATAATTTTCTTTGTCGTTTGGAAAATTACACCAATCTCCGCAGCCGTCATGATTGTTGAATGAGTGATTCACTATTTGTTTTATTGTCTTCTCCATAGCTTCTTTGTCATTCTTATTTTGTGCCACAGCGTATGTAAAACACCTGTGTAAGTGGTCTATTGCTTTTTTTGTTAACTGTCGATGACTTTTACTGATATTGTATAATTCTTTTTTAACGTTTTTTGAGGCGTGATTTGTATCGGAGAATTTTATTATTTGATGTTGGCTTGCTTGGCTAGCAGAGCTCTCGTTTTGACGGAGTTGGGTCTGTTCCACCCCAACTCCCAGATCATATCAGCTCGTCAGTTCCTGGTGAAAAAAGAATTGGCAGGCGCCCGCCTGGCTTACGGATGCATGAGCGAAGGGTAGAATGGCCGAAGGTAACGTAGGCTAGTTCTCGGATCTTTCGTTATCGATGTCGAGTTAAGAAAACTTGTTACAATTGAAAACTTAAAAACAGTAAAAAAAACATAATTAATTAAAATTAGAAACCTAATTTTGACGGCATGAAAAATAATATTTTAATGTACGGAAGTTGATTTTTGTAAATTTAGAATGCTTTTATGCTTTGTATGGAACATTTTTATTACTAAAAATTAGTCATTTCTATTATATAATACATTTGAAAAACGGAAAACTATACACCTCACTGCATCATCAACCCAATTCATAAAAATCAAGAGCCTACTAAAGTATTCGGTCAAATATTGTATAGGGCCGAGGATATAGCGATACTTTCTCTGCCGAGCATTAAGACATATTTAACTATTAAGAAAATAAAATATATTTCATCCAACACACTAAAAGCATTTTAAAAAATAATAAATAAAAAAGTTTTTATAGCAAATAAAAATTCACATACTTGCAGAAACAGTATGCGTAAAGCATACACATGGATATAGCATACCAACGTTTTTATAGAAAAACCTACCCAACTTTCTTATAGAAAAAAGCGGCAATATCACGATTAGTTTCAGACCTATCCATAAAGTTAAAAATTATACGGACACATATGACCCAAGAGTACGAAGTAAGGCTTAAACATTTATAGGAGAAATAAAATTCCAAACGTAATTCAGTCCACTAGTTCAATGTGTTTTTTTTTAAGAGGTCTAAAACGGTCACATGTAGCTTGCCGTAAAATTACTTAAATAAATGTTCAAGGGGAAATATATTTCAGTGCAAAATGGTGCACCTACATACGTTCTAATGTAATTTTTATACAAAGTCATATGTGGCTTCTTGAAAATATCATAGTTTTTAGCTAGTCAAAAAATACATTAAACTCATGGATCAATCATAAATCAGACAGTAACATTTTTACGCGCATTGCTCAAGAAATGTCTGTACCATTTGTTTTCATTAGCTTGCAAGCGGGTACATAAAGCCCCAAATTAGCAGTTTAATCATGAACCAGAATCCGTATTACAAAGTACAACTTGAAAACAGTGCATTAAACACCTATAATTATTCTCCTTCATCATTTCTATTAGACAGAAACAAATCAACCAATTTCGAACGTTGAAAATATATTCGACTTTTTGCCAAAACTTTTATAATAACTGTACATTTATTGCCGAAATAATATCTGCTTCCTACATAATAGGAACATAATAAGTGTCTGAACAGACCATCAAGGATATTTATGTGTACACAAGCGTACACAAATTTTTGTTTAATTTCGAATTCAAACATCGCTTATATTGAAAAAAAATTTTTAAACAACTCATCAATATCAAATACAAATATAATGTATATTTTTTCTTTAAAAATGATAATAATTAATTAATGATTACGCACCACCGTTGCAGAATCCTTTTTGGAAATTCGCAGCTTTATGCCACAACTTTGTTCGGAAGTCAAAGTACTCTACACTCTCAATCGATTTTCCAGTTTTACCCCCTATTATTATTAGTAACTTTGGCAATTCGTGAGGTTCTCTAGGTCTTATCGCTAGTGTTTTAGACGACAACTGTCCTGCTCTTTTGAGTAAATGATACTCCATAGCTTCTATTAAATAGTCTTTACCTATAAAGTAAAACATTTAATTATGCAGTTTTGCTGTTTTCCAGAATGCCTGAACATGTAATAATCGTTATTCGTTCGCTTACTTACATTGAGAATTAGCTTTGAAAATTGGTTCTTCCCAGACATTTTTTATTAGATACATTTCAGGAATTAACGGAAGGCGAACTTGTTTCATTAATTCTGCAAAGTACTGCAGTCTCTCTTTTGGTTTATATTTAACCCAAGACATTAAAGATTCAAATACGATTTCTTCAGATGGCACTGCCAGATGATCGTTAGAAATAAGTTCCATTAATTCTTGTGATGACAATTTCAAAAAAGTTTCATTTTTCACAATATCTCTGCAAGAAGTGTCATCCATGTACTTATTTTAATTAATATAGATATTTTACAAAAATGGTCAAACCATAAAATCAATTCCACATTCAAAAATTCCACTGTTACATAGTTTTCAACATAACACATAACACAGTTATCTGAATGTAGAACTGATCTCATGACTAATTTATAGTTCTGGTTCTTACAAGAAATGATGCTCCATGTAACCATTCGTTTGAGCGAGTAAATCAACACATCCATATCGATTAGCAAGTGCATGGATTTCAAAACAGTTTGAGGGATTCAATTGCGTACAGAGAAAATCACCGCAAACATAAACGGCAATTTCAGCTTGTAAAGAACTTGCAGCGGCTAGTAAAGGCCGCACGTTATTTTCATTTACTTGAATCATATTACCATACATAAATTGAACAAGATCGTTCAGAACAGTGTAATCTATATCATGCAGTACAACACGGTCCAGCTCACGAGCCTTAAATTTCTCCAACATCTCACGGAAATAAAAACTGCTTGCTGCCAAGACCATTTTATTTGCTGGTACTTCTAACCCAACATCAACCACCAAGATTACATCCCTAAAAATATTTATCTTACATAATATTGCAAATATAATATTGTCTGATATTTATATTATACAAAACATCAATTCTTTTGTTTAAAGAAACTTATTGGTCTTCTTTATCATTAAATATGTATTTATTATAAATATTTGAATATCATATTTTAATAGTTACTTGCATCATGCTAAAGATCTCAGTAAAATATTGGTCGAAATTGTAATTTGAAACAACATAAAATTCACTTATAATTGTTAATATTTCAGAAAAGATTGTAAAAATGTTTACACAGCACATATTATTTGAAACATTTTTAAACCATTCATGTATAAAAATTTGTATAGTATAATTTCTCAGAAGTTTACCTAATTCAAATTTGTCAGAATAACTATACTTAATTTTAAAGTTAAAAACTGTTTTTATTAATCCTTCATTGTTACACTTATTGTCTACACATACAAATTCATACCAGTGCCAAAACACAGGATTAATTATAACTAACCTATTGTCAAGTTATTCTTAAGTCAATTCATGTGTAAATATAAAGTTAAATTAGAAGTACAATGCAAAGTATAATTAAATGAAAGCAATATTACTTTGGCATTTCATTAAGCATATGAAGTGTTGCATCAGGCAAATGATCGCTCCTGTATAGTATCTCATGTTTCCCATTCTTTCGAATTACATATTTCAAAAAGAGTCTTTTCATAGAATTCATTTCATGAGTAACACCAATAAGTGTTTGTCGACTGAAAAAAAAAAATCAACTGACATTTCTGTAAAATGCATGAACTGTATAACTCACCTAGCCACCTTTCGTATACTAATTTTAAGATTAGAGAAAGATACCAGAATTAAATAATGAATATGTAATTTTATTAAAATTTCTATGTCTAAATTTATTCCATTTATTAGTAATTAAAAAATAAAAAATGTACAGTATTATACAAATTTAAGACCCCTCAAAATGTTTCTTACAAATGATACATACAAAGTTATTTTACTCTATGTAATAATCCCTAATTGTAGTTGCACCTTTGTATTTTCACTTTAAAAATTAGACAAATGTCACTGATAACAAAAACCCCTTTTTGTATCACATAAGTTCTCAATGTTTGTCAATCCCTCACAGACCCTTCTTTTTGTCAAAATTTATCTTTAAAGTAGTTAAGGTTCTACAAACTAAAACACTAATTTCTCTTTGTGGGATATTAAAAAAAAAAAAGGACACGCAGGTTATCGTTTGAAATAACCAAATGCTATGAACGACCTTTTGTTTTCTTAAAATGTAACTGATTTTGATATTACATTATATTAAGTGAACATCAAGATTCTTCATAAATTATACCTATATAGTGTGAAGCATGGGTTTACAATGCTTACCCGCCTTTGTCGTCTCTGTAGCCGTCATTTTTGTTACAAGGCCGCTTTTCACTCGGAATTATTTGATCCATTGTTAGCATGATACCCTTGCACTAGATTGTCGTGAAAAATGGACAATCAAAACCAAACCGGTTAATCGAATAGAAGCGTCAATTTGATTTCTTCATTAAATGCACTCTGTTAAGGGTGTCGAATACAATGAAAAACAAGAAGGTGCAGAAGAAAGAAATTATCATTTTAATGGGAAATATATCAATCCTTCATGCTGCTTAACAATCAGGATCAAATGATAACAAGTTTTGTGTCACCCTCACAGAGATAGTGTACTTTAAATACTATAAGAATTTTCTTCGAAAAAGAATTTATATGTAATAGGATTCCTCTTCTGCTAATGTAGGAACAATCAATGTAATCAATCGAATTCAATTAATCGCACACCACAGCACAGAACAACTCGCTAAGCCAGACACTGATAAAATTACGCGAATAACTGCTCAACCCCACGAAACTCGCATTCGAATGTTATTGCAAGCAGCAATTTAACCAATAGCCTTACAGCTATGAATATGGGCGAATTCCTATTGGTTTTTTTTGCACCACATTCTAACGTACGGCGATGAGCAAGATGGAGGGGAATCACAGAATGTAATCAGTAGGTTTATCTGTTTCCCTACACTTACGGCAGTTTTCAAAAAGTGCAAATTCCTATTAGATAATATTTTTAAATAACCAATGAGAATCTGCACTTTTTGAAAAGTGCTAATACTGTAGGTAACAAGAACAGCCCTAATGTTGCCAAATGATGTGATTTGTCCCACGTGTGGTATTTTGCTTACACATGCGCAAAGGATAATTCCGTTGCCGCGTCGCTATTTTTGAATTACTGCTCTTTTATCACTTACATTTCAGTAATTATATACATATTTAAATGAATAGAATTGAATTGAATTATATCATTATGAGAGAAATAACTGGAGCATTAGAGAGAGACAAAAAGAGAGAATGAGTAGTGAAGAATAGTGCGTGGCGCAACGGAAAAGAGCGGGCGAACGTTCGAGGTTTAAAAAACTGGCAACAGTGGAGGAAGAGTGGGGAAAGTGTAGTAGAGGCAGAGTTAAGCCCTTCATGCCAAAATAACGTAATAACGTAAGACGTAAGCGTAAGGAAACCAACCAATCAGAATCTAGTACTCCCCGTCCAAGTGGACAGTATGAACACGCAATATAGGACGCACATACATGGTTGCAGAAATAAAATAAGTATATACATCTATTAATTAAAATGAAAGCACGCATAAAAGAATTTTTTCGTACATTATAAGTCTGTAGAATCTGGCGAAAGTTTAAAGAAGACGATAAAAAAATATTCTATCCCTATATTTTTCGGGTTAATTAATTTACATAGTGAAATCTAATATTTACGAGAAAAATACTTTCATGCTCCATCAAAATAATTTCATATATGTTATATAAGTTTTTATGAATTTTTCTTGATTAAAATATATAGATAATGTTCGATCAATTAAATATAATCGTAGCAAAAGAATTTTAGGACTCTTTTCGTATGAACTAATAGAAAGATGAAAAATTGAGAAGATAAAGATAGAAAAGAATAAATATTTCATAAAGGCTCGAAAACAAATTCTTTGTTTTTCAGACGGATCTACGCCTGTTTTCTTCGACGCGGTTCAATGCATAAACTCGGATTAAGTATGCTATTAGCCAATCAGGGACTTGTATTTCGAAGATCCTTCCTTTCTTTCCTTATGGCTGTATCCCCAATGAGGAACATGTGCCAGGTATTTCGAAGATAAACGGAGATTATGCATTGAACCACGTTAAAGAAAACGGCCCTAATGTTTCAGCACTAACCATACAATTTGTTTAAAATAATCAAGGAACATGTATTTCCATTATAATGTATATTTTGACTAATTTTAAGTTTATTTTATAACTGAAGCCGCGCTCCTTTATTTAGGATCTAGACTCGATTCTATCTTTATGGTTTTATGTTTATACTCGGTTTAACTGTGCGATTAGCCAATGAGATACATACTTGTATTTTGAAGATAAACAGAGTTTGCTTTTTTTCGAAGGAATTGGGTCTTATTCAAGTTGCATGAATTGAATCAAGTTAAATCATTTCATCCTGATATGAATCCACTTAGTAATCAAATAAGAAGAACTATCATTTTATAAAAAAATTTCAAATGTTTGATCTTTTAGGGCATAGGAATTACAAAAGCAGATACCCAGTCTCTTAAATGGTAGGAATAAAAGAAATATAATTCTTTATTAATATAATTCATTTTATATTCGTATTACATGTGGTAATTTATGATTCGATTGTGTTTTCTTTATTGTGTGGAATATTTATCTTCTTTTGTATTGGAAATTGTCACGACAAACGTTTGGCGCCATATCTAGCTCCCAAACAAGCAATTTGACGGTTAACGCCCGTTTCCTCCGACGCGGTTCAAGTGTTGAACCTAGTTTAAACTCCGGTTACTGAATTTTTACATTCCTC